>JAQFZN010000074.1:0-61090 GCA_034687075.1 Geophilus carpophagus | reverse complement strand
TAATTTTTTAATTTATCACGGTTTCTTATTCTCGATAGACAAATTATAACATTTCCCATACTTTAAATAAATAAATACTGTAAATAAATAAATATATTTATGTGAAAAAAAAAGAAATGGGTGAAGTAGTTAGGCCATGTTTAGCCCAACATTAAGGCCATTTTTAAAGCTAATAGTCGATTAGATTTTTTTCTGGAAAAGAGTTTTAACTTTAAAGAACTCAGACAAAAATCCATTTTAATAGAAGCAAAAAAATTAGTTGAGTCATGCAGGTAAGTCCGCCTTTTAAACTTTAGTAATTATTAATAAGAGTTGATCCATATTTTCACTGAAACTTGTGTGTTGACATTTCTTAATTCTTCTTTATTGGTTGTTTTAATTGCGTGTTTGTCCATTCACTTATTCATGAATATTAAAGCAGAATGAGTCTCACGTGTGCAGTTGTCAGATTGGTCAGAATTGATTGGGTATACAGTGGCAGTGTATATTCTCTTATCATGCTAACATCCTTTTTGGCAACCTCTGAGAATCAAT
Organism: Geophilus carpophagus; assembly: GCA_034687075.1. NCBI lineage: Eukaryota > Metazoa > Arthropoda > Chilopoda > Geophilomorpha > Geophilidae > Geophilus > Geophilus carpophagus. Next base: position 60,556 of record JAQFZN010000074.1, on the reverse strand, counting down.
TATGAATTCTTCATTTTCAATTTTCTAATTTCTTTGATTGTGTAAGATTTTTCACAAGAACTCGTTACGGCGTCAAGGCTTAATAAAACAGTACAGTAGAAAGATAAAACAAAAAAAACCAGTATTGATCTTGATATTAATTAAAAATACAAATAAAACATCAGATAAGTTAAAAGTATTATCACAAATCACCATTAGAATTTCTATGCCAAATGGGAACAAAATCAAACTCCACCCATTCACCTGAGGCGTCATTGTTGATTTTTTTTTGTTTTTTTTTTTTATTCTCTAAACACGTAATAATTTTTCTTAGATATTTTTATATGTTTGTCCGGCACTAACTAACAACTGTGTAAATGTATGAATAATTAAACTAGCATTCTTCCCTTTTTATAGCTTAGAAGTAACATGGTTGGAAATCTGATTTATGGCTTCATCTTGTCAGTGGTCTTTTCATTGACCTTGGTTCATTCCACTGACCCGTAAGTTTAAACTTTTTCCTCTGATAATAACAAAATGTACAAAAAAAAACAATATTGATTTCTTATACGTTCATTTATAGATTATACACGATATCAGCTCCGAACAGCTTTAGACCTAACACCCCTTATCAACTGCTTGTTACAAATCATCAAGCTCCTGGACCTATTGATCTCGTAGTAGAATTAAAAGCTGATGATAGTAATGAAACACAACCTCTTGTACGTGAAGCCAAGGTTGAGGTTGGAGAAACAAAACTGATTGAACTTCCAGTATGTGCTGAGTCATATATAATAATGATTATTAAAAAGTGTAATTGTGATTCATTTATTTTTTTAATAATAGATCGGCTCATGGGGGCCAGGAACGTACACGTTGACTATTAATGGCACTGGTGGAATTGAGTTTTCTAAGACAACACGTCTTAATTACAATGCTAAAACATTTTCAGCCTTCATTCAAACGGACAAAGCGGTTTATAAACCCGGACAATTAGGTATGTTACATAAGGATAAATTGTGCATTCGATGGGTAATTAGTTGATACCATCGTATTTTATGGTAGTTCACTTTCGTATTATTACAACTGATGTCGGGTTGAAGCCAGTTAATCTCAATGAGTCAATCATATACATTATGGTGAGTTATAATTTGCAATGTGCAACATTTGTTTTTGTCTAATTTTTTGTTGCGTTATAGGATTCTCAAGGAAATCGAGTGAAGCAATGGTCGAATGTGACATTTGGAAAAGGGGTCTTTGAAGGAAGTTTGCAACTTTCTGATCAAGTAATTCTAGGTGATTGGCACATCAGAGCCAGTTTGAAGAACAATCAATATGTGAAATATTTCTCAGTTGATGAATATGGTAGAGCAATTTATTTTAGAATCTGCAAATAAATTAATATTAATTTTATTATTTTCTTTATTATCAGTATTACCAACTTATGAAGTCATAGTGAAACCACCATCTTATGCTATTTACAATGACTCCAATATTGTAATAACTGTTGAAGCAAAGTATGCAAATATAGTAATAAGGGTATAATAATTAAAAAATAAAACTTCTAAGTGCCATATTTTGGTATATATTTCAGGTACACATATGGAAAACCAGTAAAAGGTAAAGTTCTTGTAAACGTCACAGATTACTATTGCAAATGGCCTTGCACTCCATACAACATGAAACCATTCACAACCACAACATCAATTGATGGTACAGCTGATGTTCAAGTTAATTTAGTTAGAGATCTTGCTCTCCCTGATTGGATGCGACATGATAGACGTTTTGAGGTGTTTGCTGTTGTAACAGAAGAGTTGACTGGTCGGCAACAGAATGGCAGTGGTGATGTCACTATGTATGAATCGAAATACAAGTTAGCTTTCTCAGATAGTGGCAATTTTAAACCCGGTCTTAAATACACAATTACAGTAAGCAATATAAAAATAAATTATATTATTTTAGATTATTTGTTTCAAATAATATTTTCTTTTATTTTTAGCTTACTGTTTCGTTGCAAGATGGAAGTCCAATTCTTGAAGATGGTGAAATAAGTGTGAATTATTTTAGCGATTGGAATTCTCCAGCTAAGACTTTGAATTATACCATTCCTCAAAATGGTGAAATTGATGTTGAAATAATTCCTCCTGAGTCTACTGACAATTTGAGATTTGAAGTAAGATTAAAATATAAACTTGTTTAAAGCCTTATTTTTAACTCTTTTAATGCTAATTCAATTGCAGACTAGTTACAAAGGCGCAAGAACCACAGCTTACGTTAGCAAAGCACAATCACTCAGTGAACGGTATTTACAAATCTCCGTTGACACATTAAAATCTAAAGTAATTAAATGACATAATCATTTTTATTTTTAATAATTGATATTCATACATTTCTAAATTTTTTAAAATAGATTGGAGATGAAGTTGCAGTGATTGTTGACTCCACAAAAGAACTCAATGATAACCTCATTGTGCAAGTTATTGGACGTGGTAACATTTTACATCAAGAATCCGTTGCACCAAGCAAAACAAAGACGCAAACACTGAAATTGAAAATGACTCCTGAAATGGCTCCCAAAGTTCGCGTTATTGTTTATTATGCAACATCTTGTGGCGAAGTAGTTGCCGATGCAATTGACTTTTCCGTAGAAGGAATCTTCAAAACCAATGTACAATTTTTTTTATATTTTTGATATATTTTTTAATTTTTAAATTTTACAACTTTTGAAACTAACTATTTCTAATTATTCAAGGTCGATATTCAAGCTAATCCCAACTCAACAAAACCAGGATCTCCCGTTGACGTTCAGGTCACAACTGAACCACATGCTTATGTTGGTTTATTGGCTGTTGATCAAAGTGTTTTATTGCTCAAGTCTGGAAACGATATTACAACAAAAGAGGTAAAGCAATGACTAGCTCAGTGATTCTCTTTTTTAGTGCTTGGCACACTAAAATAAAAATAGGAAGTTTTGCGGCACACATGCCACGCTCATAAATTGTGTGCTTAAAATTTTATGACACATTTTTGAAGCGTCACGGCATACTTCGAAAACCATTAGATTAGCTAGTATAATCCAGCAGGACAAATGAATAACAGTTTATTAACGAGTTTGTATAATTTCAATTTTAGGTTTTGGACGATCTTCAAGCATACGAAATTGGACGTCAATCTTATTACTCATACAGAGGTGGTGATTATATGATTCGTCCATGGAGACCCCCAGCACCATCGACAATACAGTTATTCTCAGTAAATAAGTTTAACATTGATTTAACATTAAATTGAAAAAAAAATAATATATTTTTTGAATTTTAGCACGTTGGTCTCGTCTTTTTCACCAATGGTTTATTTGCTCACATCCCGTCTTATGGAGGTTATGGAGGTGGAGGCATGTATCTACAAGGTGGGGAGTTTGATTTCGCGGAAGAGGGTATGCGATGTTTGGGGAAACTTTGGAATACATATAGCCTTCTTGTCGTGAAACAAATTTCGAGATAAATTATAAGACATTAGTTTTTTTAAGATAAAATATATTAAATTATAACTTATAATTAATTAGTTTTTAATCTCTATTTAAAATTTTCATGTTATGTGGATTGCAGGCAATCGTCGCTACAAGAATAGATTGGGTAAATCAATTTTTAATGTTTAATATAGCACTAACTCGAAAATTGTGCACGAAGTTATTTCGCTTTTCATGCTCTTTCTGATTTTATTAAAATTTTAAATAGCAGTTGAATAGTAAATGTAAATGTTTAAGTAGGAATAATTTTTTCTACAGCCATGCCACGGCCTGCTGTGGCATTTGCACCTCAAGCAATGGCATCTGGTGCACCACGTCCACCACCACCACCACCAAATCGAGGTTCATCAATGAATGATTTAATGGAGCCTACAAGAGTGCGTCGTCACTTCCCAGAAACATTTTTATGGACAAATGCAACAGCTGAGTAAGGATAAAGAGTAATAAATAACATAACAAGGAAAAAAGTTGTAACATCTAATTTTTATTTTTAGCGATAATGGAGTGGTTTCAATTAAAACAAATGCTCCAGATACTATTACTTCATTCGTCATTACCGCTTTCGCTGTTCATGAAGAAAATGGACTCGGTTTGAGCTCATCACCGGCAAAAGTAATTTTATAATTTAATGTACTTTTTTAAATCTTGTTATTATAAATGTTATTTGATTTTCAGTTACAAGTTTTTCGATCATTTTTTGTCGCTCTTAATTTGCCCTATTCAATTGTACGTGGTGAAGCAGTGGCTTTACAAGCGCTTGTTTTTAACTATTTGAAAGAAGATGTAGAAGTAAGTTACAACTTTAAATGGGCATTTTGATCACTTTTATAATGAAATTTGAAATTTAGGCTGAAATCACATTGGAAAATGAACAAAATGCTCTGGAATTTGTTGAATTGGAAAACACTGTTGATGACGATAAATCCTCACAGAAAAAGTTCACAAAAACAATTAAAGTGAGTTTAATTTATTTCTTCATTCTTTTCATTTTTAAAATTAATTTTACATAATTATTATTTTAGGCTAAGGCTGGAGAAGGAACTTCAGTTACATTCTTAGTGTCATCTAAAAAATTAGACTATGTTGATATTAAAGTAGTGGCAAGATCTAAAGTAGCAGCTGACGCAATTGTGAAAAAACTTCTAGTCAAGGCTGAAGGCAAAACTGTGTACTTCAACAAAGCATTCTTAGTCGACTTGAGAAATCAATCTTCATTTGAAGAAAAAATTGCTCTTGAAATACCTAAAGATGCCGTTTCTGAATCAGAGAAAATTGAAGTATCTGCTATTAGTGATGTGATGGGATCAACCATAAACAACATGGATCAACTTCTTCGAATGCCCTATGGTTGCGGAGAACAAAACATGCTCAACTTCGTTCCTAATATTGTCATCACCGAATATCTCACCAAAACTAAGCAATTAAATGATGAAGTTAAAAGCAAGGCTCTCAAATTCATGGAATCAGGTAAATGAAGAAAAAAGTAATTACATGAATTCGAATCAATAATAAAATTCAATTATAAATCTTCTCTAGGTTACCAACGAGAATTAACGTACAAAAGACGCGATGGTTCATTCAGTGCTTTCGGCAATAATGACAAGAATGGCAGTGTTTGGTTGACATCATTCGTTGTCAAATCCTTCGTTCAAGCTAAAAATTACATCACCATTAGTGATGACGTTGTAGCAACTTCATTGAATTGGTTAAAAAATAATCAAGCAGCCAATGGATCCTTTTCCGAAGTTGGAGAAGTTTTTCATAAAGCAATGCAAGGTGGCTCCGGAAAAGGCTTGTCGCTTACAGCCTACGTTTTATCAGCCTTTTTGGAAAGCCAAAAAGATGTAGGGTTATTATTAATATAAACGAGAGGAACTAAGTTACTTACTTTATTTTCCCTGTTTTAGGACAATAAAACTGAAGTAAATGATGCTGTGAAGAAAGCGTTGACATATTTGGAAAATGAATTACCAAACTTGAAATCTGATTACGATCTCGTAATTACCACTTACGTTCTCCACTTAGCTGGTAGTAGCAAGAAGGATGAAGCCTTCGAAAAAATGAATCTGCGTGCAAGAACAGAAAGAGATATCAAGTTTTGGTCATTACCATTACCCGCAGTAAACGATTCAGTACCCTATTACAGTAGGCCACAATCAGTTGATGTTGAAATGACAGCCTACGCCCTGTTGACATACGTCCAAAGAGGTCTCGTTCCTGAAGCCATTCCCATCATGCGTTGGTTAATCTCTAAAAGAAATTCAAATGGCGGTTTCGAATCAACTCAGGATACCGTAATGGGAATTCAAGCTTTAGCCAAATTCGCTGCATCTCTTACACCACCTGAAGGTTCAAAATTAGATATTTCTGTCTCTTATGAATCGGACAAAAAGGACTTTGCTATAACGAAAGAGACAGCGCTTATTCTTCACAGAGAGCAGGTAAGAGTTTGCATTTGTGGATCTTAATTTGTTATAAAATTAAATGTATCAAATTTAGCTACCCAGAACTACACGGGATGTTACAATCAGTGCAACTGGAAATGGTGTAGGAGTAGTTCAAGTTTCATGGTCATACAATATTTTGACAACTGACCAACGTCCTGCATTCACAATTCATACAAATGCTACTGGTGAAAATGAAGAATTAAACGTGGTGGCTTGTACCAAGTTAGTATTAACTAGAATAACTTAAAAAAAAAAAAACAATTAAAACTAAATTTATCCAAAACAGGTACAGTTATGAAGTGAACGGAGAAAGTAACATGGCGGTTTTGGAAATTGATTTTCCATCTGGCTATGTAGCTGATTTAGAAAATCTACCAGCAATAGACGATAAGAAAAAAATCAAGAGGATCGAAACTAAAAATGGCGACACACAAGTTGTTGTATATTTCGACAAGGTATTGAAACGAATAAATCATTAATAATGAATGAAATTAAAACTATATTAAATTAAATTTTAGATTGGAGAAGAAGTTTGTACATCAGCAAGAGGTCACCGCTCAATTAAAGTTGCAAATATTAAGCCCGCATTAGTTCAAGTATACGATTACTACGACCCAAGTAATAAGAAAATAATTTATGCAATATAATAAATCCGACATTCTAATATAATTTTTATTTTCAGTGAAACGAGCAGAACAATTCTACAACGCGCCAGCAACTTCAGTATGTGATTTGTGTGAAACAGAAGAATGTAAAAAGAAAGAAAAGTGTGCGTGAGTGTAATCAGTTTCTATAACGTATTATCACTTTTGTCCATCGTTTGCACTTTTTAATATCTGCATATAAAATGTTTTTCACAAATATGTAAACAATGTTAAAATAAAAATAAAGAACGAATTTACGTATTAACGTGTTTTATTCGAGAACTGAACCACCTTACAGTGAAACTAATTTACCTAATTCAATGGATGATGGTTGTCTTTCAGAAATGGATAAAAATTTTCTAACAAAATAAATCAACTAACCGGTTTAAGTCTTCTTCCTAATAAAAAAAGAAAATAAAAATCAGTATATGTTAAATATAATTGCACTACGCGAACAAATTTACTCGAACTAATCGAGTTAAATTCTCACAAATTACGTTGAGATGATGTCATAAGAAGATTGCTGGCCGTCATTGCGTCCGGGAAAAGGCTGTGGTAGTTTAATAGTGGGACATATGCGGCTGTAATAACTTTTCCCGCAAACCATCTTCCGTGAAGAGCGTTGACTGATGCAACAGCTGAAGCGATACTTGGACATTTCACGTACACGTTACCCTGGGGAGAAGCTTTATCCACGAAAACGTGTAAAACGCCACCATGCTTGTTGCACTCTTCTACCACGTCATCTCGAATTTCGGTGTCCCAATTTGGATTCGTCTCCCTGAAAGAGAAAATATTTCCAAATTTACTCAATTCACTAGATTAATCAACACAGTTATTTACATGCTGGGATCAAACATGTTGGACAACATGAAGCACTGCGTCGCGATTGGCGGTGTAACACTTTGTTGTCCTGGTAATCCTCCCAATGGGTTCATGTTCAACGCGTTTGCCGCAGCCGGTGGGATCTCAAATCCTGTTCCTAGAAAATCAAAATAATAAAATATATTAATAAAAAAAATAAATGAATAAAATTTTAAATAACAAAAAATAATTAATTCAGAAAAATATTTGACTTTATCAGCAAAACCTTTAAGAGTGGTGCGTGGTACTAATTCATCATAAAATTAAAATTGTAGTAAAATATATGTTTAACAATTTACCTTCCGCCAATTTTGCCATTAACTGTAACCGTCCTGTTGCTCCTAGATCAATGCCGGTACGATCCAGTTCGTCACTATCCAGGAATGATGGACCTTGAGAGGTATCGGTGCGTTCTGTTACGTGACCAACTTTCATCGGTCTTCCAGCTAATTCAAAACCATTAAGCTGTTCCAATGCTTTTTTAGCATCCTCTGAATCATGGAACTGTTCAATATAAAAATAAGATTAATAATAATAATACTCAAACTCATTTTACCATTTAAAAAACTTACTGTAATAAATCCGTAACCTTTAGAGCGCCCTGTCTCAGGGTCCATTATTAATTGGATATGATCAATCTATTTGAATAAAAATTAAGTTAAACATTTTCAATTGGTGCGTAATAGTTTATATGTACTTTTCCAAAGGGTTCAAAAATCCCTCGCAACATGTCTTCAGTAATATTAAAATGTAAAGACCCCACATACAGACGCATTGGACCCGAACTGCCCTTTTGTAAGTTTGACGAGGATGCAGCTGCTCGATTTTTCTCAGCTTGAGTCGGTTGTACAATGATAGGTACACCAAGTAATTTTTGACCAGCTAAACCCAAAGCCAAAGGTACAGAATCAACTTCACCAAATTCCACGTATGCGATTCCTTTGGAACGCCGCGTTTTGTTGTCTGTAATTATTCTGACATCTTTCACCTACAATTAAATAAAAATAAAATTTTATAAAAAAATATAGAAAACACAAAACTTTAACAAAGTTGAAATCTTAATATCAGTTTAACTAGTGAGTTGACTTTTTTATCAGCAAAACCTTTAAGTGTGGTGCATGGTACATATTCATCATAAAAATTAGCATTAAATTAAGATCACTAAAATTTTTCTTTACCCTGCCAACGGATGAAAAGAATTCTTCCAGATCACGTGCTCGAATCCGTGCTGATAACTGCATGCAAAAAACAGTACGTTGATCACGCTCTTCTGGAGTCAATTCGGGTTCAGGTGGTCTGCTAAATAAAATTAATACAAATTTTAAACCATTAAACTTGTCTAAATATTCCTTACCGTATTATCGGACTTGGTGACCGTCGTCGTGACCTTTCCTCACGCCGTTCGCGTCTCGGAGACTTAGAATGTTTTCGATCTCTATCTCGTTCATCCCGTCGTCTGCGATCACGATCTCTCTCATGACGATCTGTTGTCGTCCTAAACAAAGCAAATTAATCCAAAATTAATTTCAACTAAACACATCACCGCATTTCACGCAAGATAATAGAATTCAAAGTGACTTCAGGTAACTCTTGGGTATAAATTTTATCGTCAAAACATTTAAGTGTGGTGCATGATGTATCATCATTAATCACTACTAAATAATTAAAATCAATAGCTATGTCAGATTATTTACCCCGTTCTATGCCGGTCACGATCACGGTCTCTGTCTCTGCCACGACTACGACTCCTACGTCGCCGGTCCCGATCACGGTCTCTACTATGGCTCCTTGATCGACTTCGCTTTTTGCTTTTCTTGCTATTAAATGAATAAAAAAAGTTATGGTAATATTTTTAAATAATTTATTTTATTTTATTTACAGAGTAAGTATACAACTCACGACTTGGATTCCTTCTCTCCGTTTTCCTTAGACTTAGTGGCTTCATCCTACGATGTCAAAAACAGCAGACAATGATGATAGTGTTCAGGAGCCAGGACATCAGTTTGAGTTGGGAAAAGGGAAACAGGAAAACGTAGAAAAGGAGAAAAAGGAGGGATGGGAAATAAAACACAAAAAAGAAAGAAAGAAAAAAAATACTCCAAATTAGTTATTTTATCTTTAAGCTTATGTTTAGGTTACCTTAATTAACCCGAAGACACTTAACTGAAAAGAAAACATTATAGGGCCATTTAACTAACAGATTTTTAAAAATTTGCTGGCACTGCGATAAAGGGGCGACAAATACACTTACTATCAATGCATTCTAATTCATACATCATACAAATCGCAGTCAAAACAATTTCACACGGGAAAGAAAGCTGTATTTACAAAAAAAATACAAGTTTTAAAACTAGTTTATTATTTAATTGGTCCCACCCAAAGAAAACTAATTCAAAAATTAATTTGCTAGTTTTTTAAGGTATCGATGAATGACTGCCAACCACCTCTTCAACAAGTTGTTCCGCTTAGTCTTGCGATGATGATCCATAGGAAGGTTGCCTCCTTGCCAACCCTGAGACGAGAGGAACGGGAGACCGTTTGAGAACTCGTCACCACAAACATTTTGTAATTACATTTTATATATCTTTTTAATTATATATATATTTTTTTAATTTTAAATTGCAAAACCAATTATTAAATTTCCCCATCTCAAAAAATTTAATTTATAAAAATAATGAATCTAAAATCTTAAATTTTTAAAAAATCCAATTAAAAACAAATATATTTATATTTGCTGTTTAATTGTTTTTATTAAAACAATAACATTGAAGCCCTATTTGCTCTACCTCGTGTGTTCCATTTTTCAACGGTACAAAGCTGTGGATGCAAGTTGTACATTTTGTATGTCATGTGGGGGTCTATAAGATACAAACGGGGAAGAAACGTATATAAGAGGGGGTTTTTCACTTTCAAACTTTCAGTTTCATCCCTTTATATTGTTTCCACATGTGCCAGCAACAGTGGAATTGAGTAGCTGCCCTCGCGAAGATTATCTATAGATATACTGACTGCATATCACGAGTTTCGCAATACAAATTCAATCTTATTTTATCTTAGCAAAAGGTCGTGAGCAGCAGCGCAGTCAAGCAAAAATAAAGAAAAATAAAAAACCAAAACATGTACCTAGTAGTTTTACCCACGATAGCATAAAGCTAGTGTAAATAAGCTGACAATTAATGCAGTTGTTTAATCTTAAAAAAAGAAAAAAAGGAAAAATATAAATAAAATTTAATAAAACTACCCATTTTTTGCTTGATGCTAACGTGGAAATGGCGTAAACACCATTTTTTAATGTTTACTTACCTTCGCGATTAATTTAATTTGAATTAAGATTAAAAGAATATACGACTTAATTGTACAGAACCACTTTTTGTATTAGACATTGCGCTTTTCCTTAATACATTTAACTAGTTTTCTCTCTAAAATGAATTAATAATGTGTAAAACCACAAATGTCCAATTTTTTTTTTACTATACGCAATATATATCGTTTAAAAGAAGGCACCCTCTGCTTCTCGGGCTCTAAGGGGTTGAAAGCTTTAACCTGCAAAAATTGCAGAGAAGGCTTTTAACAAAAAATATTTACAATATATATATATAAAATCAAAAATACAAATATTTACGTATTCTTTGCTTTTACTGCTATTTACCGATTTCCAACGTATCGAATAAATATAATTTCACCTTTCTCTCCCCTACAAATATCAACACCAACTCAAAATCGATTAGACTGAACAACAATAGTACAAGCCCAAAAAATTTCAAATTGTAAAACCATAACTTCATGCAATTAAAGCGACTACTTTAATCTAGTTATTTTTTTATTTCGTCATAAAGGCATAACATGCTTTAAGTAAATTTATTATTAAATATCTTTGTAACCTATTTTAAGATTTCTATTCCGCCATTTCAAACAAAATGGCCGCCATGTTTTTGCTAACCACATTGAAGTCGTCGCCTCAACTTTACTTACTTAGAAAATATTTATATAAAATTAAAATTACACAAACCCCTTTCATATACGGAGCTTCTAGCAAAGCTTCTACATCCAAATCGTCAGCCATGCCTTCTGCGTGTGAATTAACCATGCGATTTATGAACCTAACAAAAGAACAAAATTAGGCTTACTGTTAGGCTTATGGTCGTCTCGCTTTCTCTAACTTTTTAACGTAAATAAATAACCACTTCTTTCAAACCTACCTAAAAATATACAAACGAATGTGTGTAAGTAATGTTGCACAGCACGTGTGTCGTTACTTTTAATTCTTATACCGTCCCCAGACGTAGAAATCGGCGCGCACACATCGTAGACGTGGAATAATAGACCAGCCAATCGTTCAAGCACAACCCCGCATGCTCCAGCTACGAATGAAAGAAATCCTCCAGATGGCGAACGATCGCATCATCGTTCCTGACACATCGACCAAGTCCTTTACTATTGGTCAATTATTGTAATAGGAAAATTCTGAATCATTACCTATGCCAGGATGAAAAGGAAAACTTTTTTCTGCTCAGGTAAATATCTGTTTATTTATTTTTGATGGGTGGTCTTTGATTGTTTACATTCTTGAACTTGATATTTCATGACCCGAGTTAAAGGTTACACATAAATGTTTAAATGTATAAATAGAAATTCAAAACAAAAACAAAATTACAATTTTTTATTTCTTTAACAAAAAAGAGCTTTAAAATTATTAATATTAAACAAAACAGAATAAAGTAAAATAAAAATTAATTTTTTATTACCTACATTATTTATATATTTTTATATAGTATTATAAACACCTTTCACTTTTTTATAACTAAATTATTTATACAGTAGTTATAAATATTAGTATTTTTTAAAACATAAGTACTACTTTAAACATATTTACATAATGAATATGAATTAATGTGAAATGCTGTTTAATGCTTTTGCAAGATGGAAGTCAAAGTGGTTAAGGAAGGGATAAAAATGAGATCTTTGGACTTGGAATCATATTATATCTGCTTTAAAACATTGTCATCAATATTGTAATTGATTACAAAAAGTATTTGAAAAAAAGAACTATTATTAAAACATACTCAAACATATTTAAAGTAAACCCTATCCTCAAACTGCTATCATTTTCATTCTCAGCAGTTTGTCTTTCTTCAGCTTCTTTTCTGCATTTGGCACTGTTACATTCATCACCTTCACATAAATCGCATAATGTTGCTTGTGGAGCTTGGAAAAAATACCGTGCTGCTTTAGCTGTTAAAAGACAATCATAAATAATTATTCTATTTCTTTAAACAGTTAAATCAATTATAAACTAACCTTGATCATAATAATCGTAAACATAAACTGCCGTTGGTTTTTGCTTTGCCACTCTGTATGTTCTATATGCCTTAATTGTTGGGCATACCAATTTATTGTCAAGCTGTAAAAACAAATCTCACATAACCTGAAAACGACAACTTATTAAATACTAATCATTTACCTTATCGAAGTATACGACAACACTGGTGTCGCCATCTTTAATATCAACCCGCTTAACTTCATCAACTCTGTGAAGCGCTGGTAATGAGTCCCTGTCAATCACAAAACCTGATGGAAGAGTTACTTCCATAACTGCCATATTGCTTGTAGCTCCATTTTCAGCATATCTAATTACAGAAAAAAATGTTACATTGTACAGCAAATGGTGTAATAGAATTACTTACGCTGCACAAACGTTTAATTGTAACCGATCCTTAGTAGAAGAGCGATCAACAAATGGATTTACTTGAAAGGCAGGATTTTCCTTGGATACCATAATGTTATATGAATATGAAACCTTGATTTCAAAAAATATAAGTAATTAAATTTCTAATAAAAAATTTAAAAAATTATTGTATTTTTTGTTTAAACCTGCACTATTGCAAATCCTCTGCCATTAGCTGTTATATTAACTGTTTCAACAGTGCTTGGTATTTCTTCTTTCATTAATATCATAGCATTTTCTCTTTCGAGATGAACACTTTTTAATTCTTTGTCATATTGAAATGTCACATCAATGTACACTTGTGAATCAACTATTCTCTTAGCTAACATAGTCAAAGCTTGAATAGCAACAACTGTGTCCTAAAAAAATTCCAACATTAAGACAAAAATGATTAAAGAAATAAATCAGGAATTTTAATTTATACCTGTGTTGACTGGAAACCTCCATTAGCATTTCTTTTGCTAATAAGCCATTTCATAATCTGGAGTGAACCAGCTAAATCATTTTGCATAATATAACACATAAGTGCGTAAGATGTCATCTCAATATCGATAGGTGTAGCTTCTTTGATTGATTCTGAATTATCCAAGTCTGGATTTTTTTTCCAATATTTAAATTCTCCTGCACTAATGGCTGTTGATTGAAGTTTTTTGAAAGCTTGCTCCCTATAACCACTGGTTGCTATGTGAAGAGTGTAAGTGACAATTGCCAACGAATATGGATCTTCAATAGATTCGACTTGATCTTCAAGTAAACGTAAAGCTTTTAACGTTTGTTGATTGAACATTTGATTAGTCTTAGAATAAAAATAAAAAATCAATAAGAAAGAGGATATGACTAAACGTCTTTCAGGCTAACCTTAAATTCTGCAAATGCAAGTAATACATATGCAGTTAATGCCAGACCTTTGCCTGAACCGCCTTGTATCTCCTTATTGCTCACAGCTCCTACTTCAGGAAACGTTCCATTTTCTAGCTGCTGAGCAATCAGCCAATGAAGTGATTCATTGATAACTTTTTCATCAATTGCAATGAAAAATTTTGCTTGTGAAAATGAACGAATTACAAATGCTGTCAACCTATTATTTTAATGTTTTAATTTTATTAACTCAATATATTTTATTTAGAAAATCAATTTAATTACCAAGTACTGCCACTTTTATCACTACTTCCGAAAGCGCTGAATGAACCATCTTCTCTTTTGTATGTCAATTCGCGTTGATAACCTAAAATAAATCACGTTATTGTCTCATAATTTTTCAATAATATACTAAATAAAGGATTACCTGTTTCCAAGTTGTGAAGAGCTGTACTTTTAACTGATGGAGTCAACTGCCCAACAGCACTGAGATAATCTAAAACAACAATATTAGGCACGAATCTAATCATATTTTGCTCTCCACAACCAAATGGTAATTCTAAAAGATTATCAAAATTGTCAATTGTTGGACCCAATATATCAGCTGAAATAAAAATTATCATGTGTTAACGAAGAATCTACAGGAGAAACATTAGGCAATTTACCAATAGTAGAAATTTCGACTTTTTCAGAGCCTGGCACAGCAGTTTTTGGAATCGAAATATTAACCGATGTATTAAAGAGCGGTGAATTCCTTAAATCTACTAAAAAGGCTTTGTTCACATATTGGGGAACCCCTTCTGGCTGAAATTTAATATAGAAATGCATTGTAATTAATGTGTTTAATGAATAAAAATTATATTGTTTACCTTTACTAGCAGTTTTTTAAGTAACGAATCGCTTACAGCTTGGGATCGTGTTTGAGAACGAGCTGTCACTTTTACATCAATAAATCCAAGTTCTTTGGGTACAATCATAAAATATACAGATGCTGGTGTTCCCGATTCAACCTATTTAAAAGTAATGTTACGATCTGTTTATTAATTTCCAGTACTGTTTGAGATAACTTACAACAACTTTTTTTGTTTTCATGTTAACAACTTCAACTTCATTGGCTACATCTTCTACTGTAACGAAATCAAATTGATTGGTGCTTTCCAAAGAAACAGTTGCCTGCAATTATTCAAGAGTTACAGAAATCAGTTTTTTCTATTTCTATTTAATTTTTATATACTTCAATCGTTTCTTTCATGTAGTTAAATATAACTGCTTGAACAGCAATGGCTTCATTTCTTATGACAGCGTAAGGCAGATTAAGAGAAATAAAAAATGGACGGAAAATTGTTACCTGAAAAGAGCTGAACTTTGAAAAATGATCAAAAATAGTAAATAATTTATTAGTTTTACCCGTAATGGTTTGGGAGAAACAGCTAAACCAGTAAACATATCAAGAGAAAATGCCGAAATAACCCAAGATGTAATGGTATCAGGTGCTTCCCTAGTAAACACTGCTCTGCCATCTTCACTGTAAAATAATTACGAAAATTTTCAATTTTTTTGAAATGTATTATTATCACTATTAATAAAATAATGTATTCGTACAAGTGTGTTATTTTTCTGTGAATTGTTACTTTGTTCACACCTACCCTGCAGTTGCATTACTCCAAATCCAAGTTTCAGGAAAATGTTGTCTCATAATTGGTATAATACTGCCATCCAATGGATCTCTAAATCCCATTTCAGCCTCTTTCGGAATGTAATAATCCCCAACTGGTTTACCCTTCTCTACACCTGGTCTTAATTCACCTCCTCCTCGTGGCATTACTGTTGATTATAATAGCTTTTCTCAACGAATAGTTTTAAATTCCCATTAACACAAAGATCGCATAAATGTTCTTAAACATTCTCATTAAATTCACAAGATTTAAAAATTTAAAGAACCATGCTTTTAACATACACTTAAAAGACATTCATTGGAGATCAATGTGCTATATGGGATTACACATAATTGGTATTTATTATAAATTTTGTGTTTAGTGTTATGGTCAGTGTTATGTTTCAATGTTAATGCCCGTCACTAAAAACAGATTAATTCAAATGTGCATACCCTGCAGTTAGATTAAGCCAGAGCCAAGTTTCCGGAAAATTAGATCTAATGTTAGAAAGAAGTCCAGCAGTTTCATCTATAGTGTTTTCAATAGCATCTACTCCGTGGTCATTAAGCCTTCGAAATGTTACTGAATAAGCACAGCTGATTTTAGTTGCATTTCAATATCAAATAAACTAGTTAACTTACAAAAGTTGTATTCTTCGTAGACCAAAGCATTGCTCATTACCATAACTCCAGCATCCTAAATAATCATAGATTTATTTTAAAACAACACAAAAAAATTAAATTTGTTTATATACTTTAAACACTTCGCTTGCTGTTGCTGAGCCAGGAAACCATATTGAACTGTATATGAGGTCAAGATGAGATTTCGGTTGTTTACCTGAATCGTACATTTCTAATTGGTCAATAATCTGAAATGTAAAATAGTTTTAAAGTTGGACAACAAACTAGTTATGGCTGTCAAAGCACCTGTTCTTCAGTGACATCATTTCCAGATTTAAGTAAAAGCACACTCTGATCAACTGCCAATAGCCCAACAAATGAATTCGGCTGTGTAGTCACTTGGAAGTTAATTGTGTCTCCTGGTTGACTTGCATGTTTATTTGTTTTTAAGTCGACCTGAAGAAAAAATATTTTCAACATTCTATCCACTACATTAGGGCAGTTTTAATTACAAAATTGCGAAAAACTCCATCCACTTCAAAACTTAGTCCATCAGCAATAACTTCACCATTTGGTGTTGTGTAATAGATGAGAAATCTTGTTCGTGGTGACATGTTATTAGTAGCTACAAATTTAACTGCAATACTTTTTTGACCATTTGCTTCAACTTTGTCAGCAAAAACAATGTCACCTCTGCCTAATACCTAAACAAAGTAATTATATTAATAAAACCCACGTATGTTGCAATAATAAATAGAGATTTACTCACAACAACATTAAAACTTGGCATAGGGGATGTCGAGTTGACATGAATTAAAACTTCTTCACCTGCCTAATAATAACAAATGTAAACAACCTTATAAGTTGCATGTATTATTCATTATTACTTTAGGTTTTTCTGTCATAAGAATAGCTTGAATGTACGTGTTTGAAGGTGATTCAGCTCGCCGAATTGGAGGGAAATATTGTTGAATCTCTTTGTATTTAGCCTATAAAATAAAAACTACTGTTAAATTTCAATTAAGTTCAATGATATTTAGAATATTTTCTTGCAATTATAATAAGTCTTTGAATATTTTCAGCCAACACAGGATATATTTCCAATTCCACTGTGCCGTTCGCAGGAATTTTGTATTGAATTTCTTCGTATACAGAATCATCATGACCATATCCATATCGGATGACAAGTGGATTGTTGGAATCATTAACAGGTATGTCGTCATTATCAGCAACCTTGACCTAAATGCAATGTTAAACAATTGCAATTACATAAGAAAATTTAAATGTCAAGAAGGAGTTTGTATTTACAAAAGCTGAAAACTTAAGGCCTGGCTTGAAAGTTTCTGATGTTTTAATCAGTTCGATTTTCTCTTTGTACTTGAACATTCCTATAACTCCTGTTGCATTTTGACGTCTTTCTGTTACAGCTTCAGTGACGATTACTTCGAAACGAACCATTCGATGAAAATCAGCTTCCAAATTTAATTCTTGTTGTAAATTAAATGGAACATCAACTTTTCCATCAATCTATTATATAAATATTTCCAGAAATAAATTACAAATTAAAAAAAAATATTAATAAATTAAGGTAAAAATACCTCAACGGTTTTTCTTAAGGGAACTTCGTAATACGTACGAATCTGAGGTGATCTTACGAGTGGAGTTACCATTATGACTGCTTTGCCTTTAACAGGTTTTCCGTATGTATATCTTAAAAATATATTCATCAATTTAAATATTTCTAGTGCATCGTTTTAATGTATCAAACTTACTTTGCAGATATAGATGCTACTATATCAGAATCAGTAAAGGTTGCATAATTAGGCAAATCAATTCTTACATTAAATGATGGCAAAACTTGAAGAGAAAATTGTAAATTATGTTGATTGATTCAATTAAAATTAACTCTATCTTATCACATACCATATTCAGCTACAGTGAATGACTTTTGATATTTTTGATCCTAAAAAATAAAATAAAATTAAAGTTAAATTATGAAAATTATGTTTATCAATGTTAATTACCAAAATGTTCACTGTGATGTTCCAATCTCCAAGAACTGGTTCTTCAGATAATGGCATTTCTGTACTGAATACTCCTCTTGTTGTAAATACCCTGTTCCATTGTTTGACTCTGTTTCCATTGCCATCCTAATTCATATAAATAATAAAACAATTGATGGTTAAAATTTGAAATGACTTTTATGTAGTTATTATTTACAGTAACATGAACATCCAGTCTTTCTGTACCAGTAGGTCTTAATGATGGACTGACAACAATTACTCGAATGAGAACTATAAAATAATTCGACAAAAGGAAAAACAAATAGTTTTATAATTTATTAGCTCAGAATAAACTGCTTTACCTGGTTGTCCTGGCTTATAAATAGCTTTATCAGTTTGTATAAACACCATGTAATTTTTATGCTCATATGTAAGTGCAGTTTCGTTAAAAAAATTAAGTCCACCAGATCCCAACACTTTCATTGAATAATTTCCAGTTCCCCACATACCAATCTATAATTAGAAAATTAAATTATTCATACTTTATGAGTAAATATTCTGTATCCTGTTTCTGCATTACCTGAAAATTAATCACTTGATTCTGTTCCGATTGCAGGAATACATGCTGTTCTGATGAAACCATATCACCAGCATCGCTACGGCCACCTAACGTTATTACCATTCGAACAGGTTGAGGTACATTATGCACAGATACGCTGACATGATAATCTAAAGCTGGCCGGAGAACTTTTGGGGCTACAATTGTGTAGTATCTAAAATGATGCACAAAAAAGAACATGTTTAATTAATACCGGTAATTAATAAGGTGGTAGTTAAACCTTACCCATCAGCTGCTACAAAAGCGATGTATAAACTGATTGTTAGATATCTAACGATCAACTTGGTGATGAACATTTTATGTCGTGAAATGCTCAGTCGAGGTAGATAAAAATCTGGAATAAAAAAATAATGAAGGTATATATTTTTCAAATTGCTTTTTTTTAATATCAGTTTTTTTGTCAAGGTCAATTTCTTGCAATACACCTACATACTTTTTCTTTTTCTTTAATATATAACATATTTTAAAACACTGCATGATTCAAATTTTGAATCAAATTATTTCTTAACATTTATATCATTTCTACATCCTGGACGTGTCTAATGTTTGAAAATAGAAATTAACGAATTAATTTACGTATAGAAATGCCATGCCACAACTTCCTGAATTCCTCATGTTATGTTTTCCCCCGGAGGGCTTTAAAGAAATAGAAAGGTTTAAAGGGTTGTTGGTACAAGTTCACTCTGTAAATCAAGGGGAGTATAGAAAAGTTTTCAAGGTTTTCAACTTTGAAATAATAAATATATAAATGTATATAAAGAATTAAAATATAATTACATTCGTGTACAGAAGGACAGTAGATAAACGGTTTTAAGACAATGTGTTTATTTTTCCGTAAAAGATTTTTTTTTAAGTAGAAAATAGCGTACACATTATTTACTTTACTTGTAATTATGGGTAGGGTGGGGTCAGAGTTTCGTCACTTGAATCAAGGCGTTATTACGCAACTATGCTACCAAAAATCCTGTTTTGGGATTCGATAAAGCACAAAATCTTTTTTATTTTTAAAATTTAACATTTTAGACCATAATTATTGTAATAAAATATGCTTTGAGAATGCTAGTTGACCTATATATTAAATCTCGTCTACCTTCCATATCAAACAACCTACATGACAACGCTACAAACTGCTGGTACCGAAGAAGGATAACCCAAATCTGCTCTAGAGATTACCAAATAAACAAGTTCACGTTGACTCAAACCTCATGTTACAAAATTAGTTTAGATTACTAACAAGGGTGGTGGCAATTAAAACATTTCTAACACATGAATAGTAATAGTCATTCAAAAATAGTTATTTTACTACATTTATAATGTTAATGGTGATAAACATTTATATATAATTATTTGGTGACTCAACTAAATTACAATGAGTGGTTAATTTATTCATCATTTTAAAATTTAACTTTTTAATTCATTTTATGTGCAAACGTTAAAAATTGTATGGCTAAAGTTGAAATTGTCTTTAAAACAAATTAACTACCTTTCTATCTATAAAGTTTCTTTTGCGGTTAAACCACAATAAGTTTATGTTTAGCGATAAAAAGAATTAAATCATATCACAAGTAAATAAAAACTTACTTTTAAACTCTTGTTTGTGAATTTGTTGAAACCAAAGCTCACAGTTGAGCTGTTCACCTGCACGTTCGAGCGTTTGTTTGAGTTACCTGTCTGTATGGCATTTTACAAATAGCGCCACACCTGTCATAATGAGTTAAGTGATTCAATCGCGTTCACTCACGCAGATATTCACGAGTGAGTACATCATCGTAGGAAATTAATGTTTTTTGATGCGCAATTTCAACACATTTAAACTAAATTGTATATTATATATTTTTTAACAAAATTATTTTTTAATACCGGTATTCTGAATCATTTATTCATTTTGTATGTAAATAGGTAATTATCTTACTCTTAAAATTCGTATCAGGTAATTTGAGTTTTAAGTTTTAAAAAAAATTTAATTAATGTTTGTAAATTCTCTTGTAATAAAATGAGAAAACTTATTAAAAATAAAGTTAATTGGATTAATACATTTTTTAAAATCTAAAATAATGCACAAAGTAATCTATAAATATTTTATAAAGTAAATATATGATAAGATATTAAACGAAACAAAGAAAACATTAAAAACTGAACAAAAATAATAGTTTATAATGCTTCACTAAACTTTCAACAGTTGGCGCTAGCCAAATAGTGTTTTATCCATCGATAGTAATGGTTTAATCTGACCAAAATATATTTAACTCTGAACTTATTTCGCCACGTTTACTATCAAAATGAGTTCTGAAACAGAAAAGTTAGACGAAATAAGAAATCACATTAAGAGTTATGACGATTTTCCTAAACCAGGAATTTTATTTTGGTAAGCATTCTCAAAACCAGCTTTCTTGATCTCATATTACAGAGATTTGATATTATTTCATACATATAAGTGCAGTAGGGGTTT
The DNA here is from genome assembly GCA_034687075.1 of Geophilus carpophagus. Lineage (NCBI taxonomy): Eukaryota > Metazoa > Arthropoda > Chilopoda > Geophilomorpha > Geophilidae > Geophilus > Geophilus carpophagus. The sequence goes on along the minus strand of JAQFZN010000074.1, from coordinate 39,167 downwards.
GGTTCCATAACACTTACATCTTGAATTTTTATTGTCTGTACATATAAATTTGTAATTTGATTTTATCCCACTCTACCAGACACAAAATGATACCTACTGCACCATTGTACAGGTGTTTTTAATAAAATCATTATTTTTCTTTTAGGGATATCTTCACATTATTCAATGAACCTAAACTTGTGAGTAATGTTGTATCAATCATGTCGGATTACATAACGAAAACCTTCGGAAATGTTGACATAATTGCCGGTATAGAATCAAGAGGATTTCTTTTCGCAGTACCTTTAAGTTTGCAATTGAACGTACCATTTGTACCAATTCGTAAAAAAGGAAAGCTGCCTGGTGAAACAGAAAATATCACTTTCCACTTGGAATACGGAACTGTAAGTTTATTTATTTCATCTTCAGAGTAAATTCTTACTGATATTTTTATTTTATTGGTAGGATACTGTGGAAGTTCAGAAAGATTCAATGAAAAGAGGACAAAAAGTAGTTATCATTGATGACCTTTTGGCAACTGGAGGTTAGTAAATAACTTAAATTGTATGGGAAATTACTTTTTCTAATAATGTAAATTCCAAATTAGTAAATGTGTTTTCAACTCAGCAATTGTTTTAATATTTGGGTGTTTTTAGTGTTTTATAATTACACTGATGATGCAGAGTTAATTAGCTATTGTATCGTATTTGAGAATTTTTATAATATTTGAGTGAATCATAAGCTTTGAAATCTTTAGAAAAAGAAAATGATAAAATGTGATTTTTTTTGCGTTAAGAGTTTCAGCACATAAGTTGAGTGTCTAAACAATGGCCTAATGGCCATTGTGAATGGGTTTTGATGTACAGGTTTACCAAGTCTAGCATATTTAATATTGCACACCCATTCCTCTCACCCAATGGCCTAGACAAGTTCCTGGAAAGTTGGCCGTATAAGTAGTCATATAGTTTTACTTCTAGTTCATAACTTATTCCAATTTTTTTTATTTGTTAGGAACTCTGGAAGGAACATGTAAATTGGTAGAAAAAGTTGGTGGAACAGTTTCATTGTGCCTTGTTGTAATTGAACTACTTTCCTTAAAAGGACGTGAGAAAATAAGCAATCCATTGCATTCTTTGCTAAAATATCCTTAATTGGAAGATACTTTGATATTTTGTTTCAAATAATCACGTATAAATAAATAAAAATCAATTATTTTAATTGTTATATGATCGTTTAATTTTTGAATTTAATTTCTTCATTTTTTTTTACTTAAGTTAAGCATAAACAAAGTATAAACATTTCCAAGTGACATTTTAACATGGATCAAATTGAAAAATCTGTAAAATAATTAACAAACAGAAAAATTTGTATTAGAATTTGAAAATTTTATAGATAATCATTTGACATATTACAATTTTTTGTCATTTAAGAAAAATATTTTAATGTATGTACTTACTAATTTACAGAGTGGTTAATTGCAAAAACAATCATCAGAAGTTTACTTTGACTAACAAAAAATTGCAATATGTCAATTCAGTCTTTTAAAATACCAAAAATTGCTAAACTCCTCCTCCTCTTAAAGCCAAAACCAAATGTAATACAGAACCTCCTTGAACTTTGTAATCGGCAGCCGTTTTTTCGTCATTCCTAAACAAGTGTGAAAAGAAATATTACATTAGGACAATAATACTGACAATTTTAGAAAATTTTACATTTGCTTTCCACTAAAAATTAACCGTTGCTGCGCAGGAGGAATGCCTTCTTTTTCTTCTACTCGTTCTTTGATTCTTTCCACCTATATATACAAATCTTATTAAATTACCAATGCAAATTACATAATTACCAGCTTTTACTTTATCTGTTGGTTCAATATCAATTTCTATCTGTGAAAATTAATTCAAGTAACATTTAAAACATGAAAGTACATCAATAAAAACGTGCAAACACGCTCACCTCTTTACCGGTCAATGTCTGTTATTAACGCATGAAAATGAAAATAAAAGTTGTAAATATTAGTAGTGAACGTATAAAGAATATTTTATAAATTCTAACCTTCACTTTAATCAACATAATTAGAGATAAACGAATATCTTCGTCGACGCCTAGGAAATTATTGTTTCACTTATGTTATGTGACTTTTCAATTCGTTGTCGCCATCTAGCAAGAAATTTTAACATTAGTCTTTTTACAAATAAATGACAGCTAGCGCCCTCTATTTCAACAATATTCTTATGACGCTTGCAGAAAATTTTAGCATAAGAACTAATATAAACTGAATGATTGAAACTTCAATTACTTTTGACGTTTGAAAATTGAAAATGTAATATTAGTCATTTAACTTTCTTATTTTTCACTTAACGTCTTTTCTCATTAGTTAAAATATTGGTCTACGCAACATGATACTCAACAATATACATGAGTTTGTACTTTTTTTTTTTTTACAATTTAGACCATTAAATCTTAAATTTCAGTTCTTCGTATCTGAAAAAGTCTAAATTAGCAGTTTTTGTACAAGGGGATGACAGAAGACATGAATCAACACACTCCCCTAGTTCTTTAAAAATTAAAAAAAATAAAACAAAATCAGCAATTAACAGCTCAATGATTTCTTGCTGAGTAGTACTTCATTATAATAGTCAAATTTATAAAATAAAAATTAAAAAAAATATTCGAATAGACAATATTTTGCAGAGAACGTTGCACGAATCACAGCGCTCAGTGAGCACGCAGTAAGCTTGCTGTGAGCCAGATGGTGTAAAAGGAGGAACAATAAACTTGCAGGTGACAGAGGAGGGGAAAACTGAGAAGGGTAAGCCCCTCCATATATAGAGAAATAGTGAAGATAGAATAACAGTGTTGCAACAGAACAATTGATAAGTAAATTTGCTTATCAACCACTCCTAGACTGATTAAATTTATTTTTTAACGTATCCATTCTGTTATATTTTAAATTCATTATACCGTATTATTAAATTATAAAATGTTATCAAGCCTTAATGAAACAATAAAGTGTGTAATGATAACGTATTGTTTATATTGTTTTATTATCTTTTCAATTTTTTATTTTAAAATTAGATTGCACGAAATGTAATCAAATTATATATCTAATGGATAATCACTGTTTGCTTATTTGTTTTAAACTGGTATCAACATGTAAAGACAAGCAACTTAAAAATTTATGGGAAGCTTTTTCCTTAACACATGTTTTGCATGTGGATGATGTCTTGAGAACTCCCACAGAAATTAGACAGTTGGGTTGGAATTGATTGAGATGCTTTTAATTAAAAAAGCTGAATAAAAATTAGTTTTAATTAATCCTTTACCGTGGTATTTAATGCATGTAATTTCGTTCGTCTTGTTTAATGAAATTATGATTCATATTTAGTCTGACATTTCAGGGGCTGGTACTTTAATATTGATGTCATCGTCAATTTTTCAGGGTTCAATTTTCAAAGTGAGAATCACAAAGGCGGGGTGTGATTCTTTTACCGAATTTGGATTTATGCTTAAATGCGAAATAATTCAAAATTAATGCTGTGATATAATGTGAGTCAAAAGTCTAGAAATTGAGTTTTTTTTTATTATTAATCATTTTTTTCCATTAGTAAGTAAGTGTTTGTTATTATAAATTTTAATAAAACATTGAAATTGATTATTAATAGAAATAAAAGTTGATAATAATCAATTTTTCCCCAATATTTTTGCTTCCTTTCTCTCGCTTTCTCTATTTTTATACATTTCCCTTCACATATCCTAATGCAGATAAAACCTTGACCCATTACCTCAACTGGGGTCAGTTTTCCATAACAAACTTTCTTTTAAAAAGATAAAAATAAAAAAATAAAAAAAATTATTTTTTCAGTTTTCTTTCCTTATTTTTTCTAACTTCTCTTCTATTATCTAAAGCACTCAATTAAGACTGAGTAGAGCAATTACGGGCAACATAATCTTCTTTATTCTTCTTAATTTATACCCATCATATTTCTTTTCTAATTAATTTTCAAATAATGAATATTTTTTTCTTTTATCTCTCTAAAACATTTTAAAAAATAAAATTTACATAAACATAAAATTAAATCACATCTCACTTCATTTTCCGCGTAATGAACCAAACAAAAACCATCAAAAAAAAATCTAATCAAAAATAAAAAAGAAAAATTAGCTCGGGTGCATACATTTTGATCAACCACCCCTGAATTAGTCACGTGTCGTGATGAATTCATCTTGTCACCAAGGAAACAACATCCATCTCTTTTACAACACCACGTGAACTAAAATACATTTGTCATTTATTATTTCTATATTTTTTCATCTTCTTTCATACAAACAAACACAAATAATAAATATGATAAATCACATCCGCTCTAGTAAATCAATATACACACCGACTTAGCCTAAGAAAAAATGGAAGCTTATCAAGGGTATTCCTTTGTCGCGTTTATTCAAAGCTTGCCAGCACCTCCCCACGGAACTCAAATGGAACTTTCACGGGACTCCCCTCATGTTGGAGGTTGGATCTTTGAAGCTGAAGAGTGCAGTGTGGTGCAGCCCACGCCGAACTACGCATGTACTTGCTTTTCCAATGCAATGGATTAGATTCAAAGGATTTTGACTGAAACAGTTTGAAAAGATTTTCTTTATTATCATCAAAGGTAAGTCATTGTTTTCGATGTGTAATACTAGTGGGAATTCCCAAACACTGATGGGGGATTGAATCAGAAAGAGAGGGCTATTTAAACACCCTCCCCTTCCCCCTCACTCACACACTCTTTATTTCACCTCGTGTGCTTACTCATCACAGATAGCGAGTAGGGGCTGTTTCTGATTCTGCTCAACTCATCATTGATTGGGATGCTGTGAAGTAGGTTGTATATTGTTTGTTCATTGATTGTAGAAATGTTTTCATAGTAACAAAACGCTCGCTCTAATATAGGGTTAATGCCTCATTGCTCGTTTGTTTATGTGTTTGTGTATCTGTCAAAGACTCATCTGTGTTTACTTAGTTTCTCCATAGTCAAGTGGATGTGAGAAAACAATTTACCAACTTCCTTCTTGTTTTTATTATTTTATTTTCTTTTTTTGGCTTAGGTTTATTTGCTACAGCTGATGGAAATGTGGCATGTGTCTTCTTGAAATCGTTTTCTGTTGATACACCTTTTCCGTATCCACCCACACATTTGTAAAGGTAATTATTATCTACATAATTTTTACTGCTTAACCTTGATCGTAAGTAGTGGGCCGCGTTTAAACTTATGATTTAATGGTTTTCTTCGTGATATTCACGATGAAAATAACATTAAATTGAATTTGCTCGAAGCATAAATTAATAAATAATATTGTGAGATGTGTCTAGGTATATTTTTATGATTGTTTGTATTTCTTCTCTCACTCTGATTAAGTTAAGGTGAAAACGTGCCTTGAATCCAATAACGTAGGTTTCAATCTTCAATTTTGTCATGGCCATAACATGTCAGAGATTGCTTCATCATATACAAGTCTTTTCATAAGCAGCTTTAGGTAATAATAATCTAAAACAAAATAGATCTTACCTTGAAACAGACATCAAACAATACACATTTAACCCTTCTTTTTATTTCAAAATAACTCAACAATATTTATTTATTACTTTTATTTTATATTATCAACTTTAACTTCTCTTAGCTATTTAAATTTCCAGTACTGAAAACCGAACCTGATTACTCTCTTTCAAGTTTGTGGATACCAAAAAACTAGCTTCCATACCAATTTCTAAACTCTATAAAATCTAGATCAATGTTGGGCTTAAAAGGGTTAAGGTCAAAACATTTACATTACCAGATTCTCCCTTTATTTACTTACCAAAGTTTTGGTTTCTAGATAAGAAGAAGTAAAACGAGGAAGCAGTTTAGGATCATTTAAGAGAAGTGAGCTACGATATGGGATAAGTGTCTTTTACTTTGAGCTGCGGGACATCTGGGTTTTAGAAAATTCAAAGCCCCTTGTGTGTATGACCGAGGGGTGGGGAAAAGTTCCAGACGCGTGCCATGGCCCAACTCCTTGGATAAGAGGGGAGAAATGAAGAAGGGAGGGATGGAGTTTGGTGGTCCGCCAAATACGGGCAGCTGTTAGCGATGCTTGATTTTTGTCAAGTTTTCTTGAAAGCACGCGACAGTTGGCGGCACTCATGGGGTCTCGCAATGGTAGATTGAAAAAGGAGGGATTATTAAGAGGAAGGTTTAACATTGCGTTCCACTCCCTTGCTCATTCAAAGTTCAGGGCAGGGGGTAAATAAGTACATTCTCCTGCTGTGATTGCTCTAATTTTTTTTCTTTTATATATAATGTAATATAAATGTCTTGAAATTTAAGTGAAGAGAATTCAAGAGTTAAGGGAGAGGAAAAAGGGGGGAGTTGTTAAGTTGAATTAAATCATTAAAAGAAATCTGTGCGAGAACAATCTACGTCCATTAGTCTCCCCTTCTGTAATAATATATGATTACAAGTGATCATAAAAAATATAAGGGGATCTAAGAGTGAAATTTGTAATAATAACATGTGGATGAAATGAATTTTTTCCCCTTCAAAACCAGACGTGGTTGTAGAGATTTAAGTTTGTTCTGCGGAATCAATAAAATGGCTGAAATAACCCATAGGTTCATTGAATTTTTGTTTTTCCGTGTGTTTAATAGCTGAATTGATTGCAATTTCCTGCTTGAGCCCGATATTGGGGGACCATTTAATCATTTAATGAATATGCTTATTTGTGAGTAATGTGATATGATAAGTTTGAAGGGACTAATATGGACTAATTATGTATGCTTTATGCTTTTTGGTTGTTGGATGATATCATCTTGTATATTCTTCTATAAACCTACCCTTCCCCCCATCTACTGCTAAACCAGATGTTGGGGAAAATACACTATCAATTTAATCATTTTTTAATAGAATATGAAAGTATTAATATTTTATTATAAAGTAAATGTAAACATATCTGTGGAATGATGTCAATAAACTGCGTTCAAACAACTTACGCGAGATTAAAAACCGTAATTTGTCATGTTTGATGCAATTTATATTTAATATTTTTGTTAATTGAAACATCTGGTTTGAAGATGGGATCTTATGTTAAGTAATATGAAACAAATTATTAATTTTTTGTTTTATTTCATGAAAAAATGAAGGACATGTCATTAGTTGTAAGGACTAAAATAATAACTAAAGCCATAACTTTTCTAAATCTGAATTTTAATTGACATTTTGAATATAATTTATTTATTAATTTTTTTTGTATTTTAAAATATATGAGCAGAAATAATCTTTTTAAAAAAGAAAAAAACCGTTAAATCAACATTCTTTGTACAATCTTAACAGTCTGAGGTCACAAAGATCAGTTTCATCAAAATTCTGAGGGTGGAGACAAGAAACAGAAACAATCTCACTATAGTTTAATGAAGCAGTTGGCTTATTTCAGAACAAGACTGATCTAAAAGTCTGATAAAGGTTGTTGAAATTTTTAAATCCAGCTGTTAGCATGCATAAAATGTTGAGACTTAACATGCTTTAAAAGTCTACTAAAGGAATTCAAGGCGTTTTTCCACTGTTTCAAAACTCGAAAACCCATTTGAAAACGCATAACTAATGATATTATTCATGCAGAATAATTAATTATACCACTATAAAAGAGAAAACACAATGGAATCTTTCATTTCCATGAAATAAAACTATTGTGCATTATGGGGTTACGAGTTTATAGTTTCATTTGATGATGATTGCTATTATTTTTTGTTGTCGAGTTGACAATTCATATATACAGTAGGAGAAAAAAGAAATAGGTTTTGGCATATCTCCTGGTTTGCCAATTGATGTTCTTTTCAGAATTCATTGGTCACACTCACTCTCACTAGGACAATATGGTCAGACAGCTCAACCATGACTATAGAATTTTTTTCACAGTGCACTCACTGTCTGTGGAAAGCTGAACCACTGAACTATTCAATTCACTCATTTCCTTGTCAGGGTATAAACCGCATTATTTTTTTTAAATGTGGTGGGGTTGTGAGTTTGTATAATATGTTAAAGATAATAATATTTTGAATAACTTATTTTTACATCCAGATGTTTTAAGTTGTTTTTCTTTTCACACAGAGCTTGAATGTTAGGTCTAAGAAAAAATGAGACTGACAAGCTGGGCTACAATTCACTGGATGTTTATCACCCTAGTCAGAACTCAACAAGTTCCATCACCTAATCCCACAACTGAAAGAGCTAAAAATGCTAATTCAGCTTCAATAAACCTTACGTCTGCTGATCAAGTACTTTGGCTTAATGTACCTTCCACCTCAAAAGGCAGATTAGTAAAACAAAACCCGTAAGTATAAATTTTCCATTTTGTTTAATTTTATATTTAATTTCGTATTTTTCACTGTCATAATTTAAATTAAGGGTGTGAAGGGCAATGTATCTTCTTTTCCTGTTTCTGGCATTTATAATCTCACTGTCTCTATATAATCCAGCTTCCAGGTGGCTTAACAGTTCACACCCAGCTGCCTTACATCTGTCATGTGTCATAGCTCACATACCATAATAATTTTTTTTCTTTCTCTCTCCTTATTTAAGAAATTATTAAGTAAAAAAAAAGCGTTTTTGTTTTGATAAAAGAACACATGTCTGTTATTTGAATAGTTTTGGACTGCAGCCCATAAACCCCTCCCAAAAAAAGTTTCTTTGGGCTATAGAAAACTCATTGATAATATGTTATGTTACAAATGTTTTTAATTATCATTTTAGAACATATTTTATCGTTGCTTCTGAAGTGTTAAGGCCTGGACACGTTTATAGAGTGGCGGTTCATTTACTTGATGCTCCCTTACCAGTGACTGTTAAAGTATCTATTCATAGAGATGGAACTGAAGTACTACAAGTATCGAAAGTTTGTCAAGCACACGTACCTGAACTATTAAAGATTAAAGTAAATATATTATTGAGATAAGAGTGTAATTGTAGCATAAAAATAAAAGTGGATAAAATAATGAGTATTTTTCCATTAAAGGTTCCAATTAGTTTGATTCGTGACCAATACAAATTGCGTGTTGAAGGCAATATTAAAGGAGTGTTGGGTGGAATGGCTTTTTATAACGAGACGTTTCTTCACTTTTCTCAACGGTCAATTACCATACTTATTCAAACTGATCGACCTGTCTATAAACAGGGACAAACAGGTATAAAATCGAATTGCAATTGATTTGAGTTACAAAAATAAGGGAGGAAGTTAATGTACACATAATTTGATACATGTTTTTTTTATTATTGTAGTTCGTTTTCGTGCCTTGCCAATTAATACGAATTTAAGAATTTTTAATAATTCAGTGGATGTGTATATGTTGGATGCAAAGCAGTCTGTTGTCAAAAGATGGTTGTCAAGGCAAAATAACGAGGGGCCAATTACATTATCTTATGAATTACCTCAACAACTTAATGTAGGACAATGGACAATCCGGGTTGTTGTATATGGTCAAGTAGAAGAAAAGCAATTTTTAGTAAAAGAATACTGTAAGGATTAATATTTTTTTTTATAAAAATTAATAATACCAACAATTTTTTTTGTTTTAGATACTCCTCGATTTACAGTAGCTGTAAAAATGGCATCATTTTTTTCCATAAATGTAGATAATTTCATTCACGGCTGCGTTGAAACAAAGTAAATTACTTATTAACATTTTTAATATATTCATTTCAATTAAATAAATGTATTTTTCCAAAATATTAGTTACACTAGTGGTGCAGCGGTTAGTGGAAACCTATCGTTACACATTGCTGTTCATCCTCCACGCGTTGGATACAATAGTATTAAATCAGACCCATTTATTAAACAATTTGTACCTGAGGTATTCATATATTTGTTTTCAATAATTATTTATTTTAAATTTAATGTCTAATACATAGTTTTACGGTGTCCATTGCTTCCAAATTGAAATGTGGGCATTGGCAAAACTCGCTTCAAAATTGGACGGTATGCAAGTGACTGTGTTAGCTACAGTTGGTGATAAAGTCACGTTAAAAAAGATGGAAGGATTTTCTAGTTCCATAGTGACAAATGGTGACGTGAAGTTGAATTTCCTCGGCTCTAAACCTCAAGTATTTAAGGCAGCTGCACCATTCAAAACATATGTGAGACTACTATAATTTTTCATTCCTCATTCTCATAAATAAAAATAAGTTTACATTTTTTTTTCTTTTTAGGTTGTAGCATCCTATAACGACGATTCACCTTTGCCAACTTATCGTTTAAAACGACATAGATTTGAATTATATATTACTATCGTACATCATGATGGTTTTAAACAAAAACTGGGAACAAGATTAATTAAAATGCTTAATAAGTATATTGGAGTGTGGCCAATTGAAATCGATTTGAGAACTGAAATTTCCATTAACCAGACAAAGTTGAAGGATATTAAACATCTCGTACTGGAGGTAAATTTTAGGTTCAATTAAACAACACCTAAAATAGGTTTAATTATTTATCATTTTTTATTTCAGGCCAAATACATGGATAATTATGAAAAACCTGTTCATACGTCATTGCTCTTACTAAATCATTTTTCAACGAATAATAATCAGCACTTAAGTATTAGTACGAGTACTAAAACTCCTCAGGTTGGTGTTTATTGTTGTACCGTAATATATATTAAATGTGAAGATGACATTTTATTTTTTTTATTTTAGGTTGGAGAATATATTATTTTTCATGTAAGAGCTAACTTTTATCTCCTGGAATTTTATTACTTGGTAATATTTTGTTTTAGTTATATAAAGTAAAAAAGTTTACTCTATTTTTTTTTTTAATATAATTTTTTTTAAATTTTATTCAGTTATTAAGTAAAGGAGTTATTTTAACTCGGGGAACAGTATCCATTAATTCAAGTATTAGAACATTTGCTGTCACAATTCAACCAAACATGGCGCCATCATCAACAATTATTATTTATTACATTAACACAGACGGAGAAGTGATAGCAGATAGTATAACTTTTCCAGTAAATAGTTTTGTAGATAACGAAGTAAGTAATTACTTTTAAATTTTAAATAATTCAATTTATTTATCTTTTAATGACATTGAATTTATAGCTTAGTATAACATCGCAGAAAAACCAAATTAATAATAACATTGAGATTACAGTTAAAGGTAAAGCAGGGTCGATTGTAAGTCTCTCTGCCTTGCCTAAAGAACTGTATCTCATGCAAGCCAGTAACGAAATTAATCGCCATCTTGTAAGTAAATAAATATAATTACATCATCATCACATTATGCAACAATAATTTTTGATTATTTTCTAGGTGTTAGAACAAATGAGCAATTTCACTGACTACAAAAACGAGACATTACTACATAAACATACTTGGTTGTCTCGTGAGGGTTTTCCAAACCGTCCTGTTCAATTTCCATCCTATAGTTATGCACCAGATGCTAATAGAACCTTCGAAGTATACATTAACAATTATTTTCAAAAGTCACAATAAAACATCTTTTTTTTTTTTAGTTTTTGTCATTGCTTGTGTTTACTGATGCTAACTTGACGGCGTATAAAAGTAATTTTATTTATTATCAAACTATAGTGTCAACCGACTATATATATTAAATTATTTCAGACAGTTGCAACGAAATCAAAGAAATGAAGGCCTGTCTAACAGATGGGTGTTATCTTCAGCACCAAGAGTGTGATGGACATTATGATTGTGTTGATTGGTCCGATGAAAGAAATTGTAAGTTTAATGGTACATAATTTTCTTCCAGACTTTGAACCATATTTCTATTTGTGTATAGGTGCTGTTAGAAAAGATTACAGCTTACTAAAATGGAGGATGCACCGCCAAAGCCACACTGCAGAAACGTTTGATGATTCGTGGTTGTGGAGTGATGTAACTATTGGGTAAATTAATTAAAAGATAAGCGTATAATTCGTAGTAGCAATACAGATTTTGTTTTTTAGTTCCAAAGGAACTACATCGTTCAATGTGACTGTTCCTAACAAATCTGAGCAATGGATGATCAGTGCCTTCTCAATGAGTAAGAACCGAGGACTACGATTACTGGATAATCCAATTCAGGTATATTTGATACTGTAAAATGTTTAACAATATTTAAATTTATTTATTTATTTTTACAGTATGATAGTCAATCACCTTTCTACTTAAATCTTGAAATGCCAAGTAAATGTAAGATAGGGGAGCAATTGGCAATAAGAGTTACAATATTTAATAATAAAAATACTGAGATTCAAGTAAGTTTAAATTAAGTCTACAGCATACAGTTTTAAATGAAATGTATTTAATAGGTTGCAGCAATATTGGCTAGTTCAATTTATTATAAATTTGTATCGGTATATAATAATACAAATAGCAATGGGGCAAAGCGAGGGTATACGGGTAATGGTGAACATCAACACATTATTACGGTATAAAGAAAATAATATTTTACTTCCTCAGTTTTTAAAAATACTTTGTTTTAGATCCAGCCAAAGGATTCCGTTGTTACTTATATTCCAGTAAAGATGGCAAAAATTGGAAATGTTAACATCACTGTGATGGCACAGACAGATGAAGAAAAATATTCTGTTACAAAAATGTTGACAGTTGAAGTAAGTTTTTTTAAAAAAAATGAATTAAAAAATATTAATTTCTATTTTAATATATTAGGCGGATGGTATCCCGCAATATCGTCATACATCAACGTTACTGGATCTCAATAATCGTGCCTACCTCATCAGTTATTTTGATGTCAATTTAACTGACACTCCATTAATTCCGTACCGAAAGGAGAGATACTATGTTTATAGTTCCAATATTGCTCACTTTTCACTTTTCGGTAGAAAATAATATTAACAAATATTTTATTTTCTGTGCCTATTAATTATTGTTATTTTCAAATTTAATAGGAGATGTAGTTGGACCAGCTTTTTTGCCTTTACCTGTAAACAGTAGTGTTCTTCTAAGACAGCCTGAAGATTGTGCCGAACAAAACTTGTTTAATTTTGCTATTAATTTGTATATGATAAGATATCTTCGAGACATTAACCAGCGAAATTTAGCTGTAGAGAAACAAATGTTCCATTATATGAATTTAGTTTACGCACAGCAACTCAGCTATCGAACCGACGAAGGTGCATTTAAATTATTTAGGTGGAAAAGTAATGGAAGTGTATGGTACGTATTCAATTTTATTTCTACACACATAAAATACACATGAATTATATAACGTGTAAATACATGATTTAGGTTAACTGCCTTTTGTGTTCGCATTTTTCGGGAAGCAAATAATAAAGAATGGGAAAATTTTCTGCATATTGATGAGACAATAATAACTGACGCAATAGCATGGCTACTTAAATTCCAAACGCCACATGGAGCATTTTTTGAGTCTTCCATCTATGGTGATAGATTCAATCAAACTGTATGTTAAAAAAACATTTATCTTTTTAAAAAATATATAAAATTAATTTAATCTTTCTCAATTCTAGTGCTGTTTTCCTATCAATGAAGATATTGACCCTCCACGGTATAGAAATGTATCATTAACAGCTCATGTAGTGTTGGCATTACACAGTGTTAAAGATATGCCAGGAGTAAGATAAAAATTACATTTATATTAGTGTAAACAAATTTATTTATAACCCAGCTTTTTATTTTGTAGAAACTTGGCGTTAACGCACAAAAAGCTAAAAATTTAGCTGTGAATTATTTGGAGAGAATGTTGCTAGTGATCAAAGATAATAAAGATCCCTACGACTTAGCATTATTAGCTTATGCATTGACTGTCGTTAAAAGTCAAGTAGCAGATAAAGCCTTAAATATCCTCGTAGAGAAAGGAAGAGAGATTGGTGAGTCTTTATGAACTTTCATTATATTATCATCTTTGACACTGAGAAATGACTTTTAAAAAATAAATTTAAAAAAATGATGTAGTTATTTACAAAATTTGAAATTCAGTTTTAAATAGTTCATTTCTGAGTAAAGATTAGAGGTTAATAGCTTTTGTTCTTATTTACTAAGCTATTAACCTATGCTCTATAGATATGAATTTTATTTAAAGCAGTTCTGTGAGAATTTACACAGCTAAAATGATTAACATGTGAAAAATCGACTTTCTCAGATGTCTTAAAAATGTATATTAATATTATTAATAAAATTAAAATATTAACTATGTATAAAAATATTTAGTTAACATAGTACGGTGCACTAATATTTCCTTTTTATTGTATTGATCTTCGTTTGATGGTGTGTTTATCGCAACCATAGGAGGTTAGTATAAGCTAAATTAAAGTTTTAAATTTTTGCACCATTTTCATCTATTGGTAGCACCTCTCACTTTTTGGTGTTAGCTGTTTCTGTTTGACTTATGTAAATTGGGCTTTTGACATTTAACAATTTAGCGACGTTATTTAACCTCTAATCGTTAAATTAACCCCAATTACCAGCACAAGTAGATAATTACGCGTGAAAAGCCTATTTGAAACGCATGAACTATACATGGTCTTGCTCACTATTGTTCGTGAATGGGTTTGAGAAAATCAGTTGCCGTCTTGTTTTTATTCTTGTATAATATTTTAGTAAATTATTTAAAAAATCAATACATTTGAAAATTATTTTGTTTACAGAGGGTATGATGTATTGGGGGATTGAAGAAATACCACCACCGAAATATAACATAGCCAGTAATAAGCCTTATCTCCAACCTCGTTTGCCTGCCCGTTATGATAGTAAAAATATTGAAACTACAGCATATACTTTGATGGTGTTTGTGGCTCATCAAGCATTAATGCAAGAGCCAATGGTTCAGTGGTTAAATTTTCAACGGTTAACTACTGGTGGATGGGGTTCAGCTCAAGTAAGAATTTTTTTAAAAAAATCCAAATAAATATTTTTTAAATAATTGTTAATAATTTTTGTTTCTAGGATACATTAATTGCATATCAAGCGTTGTTAGAATATTCGTCAAAATTGCCAGCAAGAGATAATACTGATATTTTATTATCTCTAGATTCTTCATCATCTACTGGTTTTGAAAAGATATTTAATGTAAATGGAGAGAATTTATTAAAATTGCAATCAGTGCAGGTTTGGGATTTTTTAAATTTATATTTTTGTTAAATTTAGGTGGAATTTTTAAAAATATTCCGTATTTTAGATTCCAAATGCTTGGGGAACTGTACGACTTGTAGTGAAAGGCACCGGTTTGGCAGTTGCCCAATTGTCAGTGCAATACAACGTGGATGCGACAGAATTTCAAATACAACCACCCATGCCAGCTTTCTCTGTTGTTGTTGATGCTACTTATGAGGGATATAATTCATCTCATTTAAGACTGCAGTCTTGTCAAAGGTAATTAATTTAAAAAATGCAAATATGTAATTAATTATAATTAATGATATTTTGATTAATTAATTAGTTGGTTGGCGACAAATGAAAGTGAGATTTCCGGAATGGCGATTTTAGAGTTGGAAATTCCCACAGGTTATGTGGTGTACCAAGAATACTTAACTTCTTACGTTTTATCTGGCAAAGTAAAGAAATTGAGAGAAGCTACATTTCGAGAAAGAAAAGTCATATTTTATTTTAAACATGTAATTAATTAATTTTTTTGTAAAAATGTAATTGAATTTAGTATTTATTACTTAATTTTTTACACCCATTTATAGCTTGATTCTACAAACACTTGTGTCAATATTGTGGCTGATAGATTACACCCGGTTGCAAATTTAACATCCATCATGGGAGTCAAAGTTTACGATTTCTTTGCACCTGGTAATAAATTCTAATTTGAAATTAATATGGGTATAATTGTATACTAAAAATTTAATTATTTTTATATTTTTAGAGAGATTTAATGAGTCCATGTATGAAACACATACCTTACAAGCTTTGACCATTTGTGACGTATGCGGTTCTTTTGAGTGCCCAAATTGTATCATTGAAACTTCTCCTGCCAATGTTCTTTTGAATTGTCCGTTCCTAGTCCTGGCTTCAATTATGTTAGCCTTATTTTACGTCTCTCCTGTGTGATAGTGACAAAACATAAAATCGTATTAAATTCTGTAAAGTAGACTAGTCAATTTCTTTTATTTAAGAAAAAAAATTCTGTATCAATGAATCATGTAAATAATTTCTTGTTTTGTAGATTCATATCCATTAATTTTTGAAGATAAATAGTATTAAATGCTTTTCTTTTCAAATAAAAATTGTAATTGTATTTTAAAGAAAATAAAAACAATAAAAACAATCTTATTTGGTGTCCTTCCATTTAATGCATAGACATCGAATTCTTATCCCAGACACAACCATCTCACCCTAGAAATGTATACATTTAAGCAAGGAGTTATATTTACCCTAGCTGTTAGAGCTTTTTGCAGAATTAAATTTAGCAGAATAGTTCTTCCTTTTCTCAAACTTAGGCCCTCTACTTGTATCTTGTGCTCATTTGTTGATTTCCCATAAGGCATTTCGAATCGACACGATCATGATGGTAGGCAGGCACACCCTGCACAGTAATTTTTCTTTACTCTATTTTAGTTCGGAAACGATATTTAACAAGTGATTGATTTTCATAATTTAGTCGGCAGCTAAGCTATAATGTTGACGCTTGTTAATATAACGATATGAACACAGTAGCCAAGCTGTCTGCATCGAACAAAGAGAGTTATTCATCTCGAGTAAATATTGGCATCGGTGACATCGTGATTTGAGTAAGAGTCAACTTTTTACTGATTTCTAACTTAAATGTACAATTCAATGCAACCATATGTTTTATTGAACCATTAATTATGCACGGTGAAAATTTAAAATATCCATTACTCATCTATTAGAGAATCATGTGCAATCTGAGACGATCATTTAGTAAATTTTTTTAAAAAATAATCAGAGGATTTTGAGATAAAATTTCGACTTTACAACTAATGAATAAAAATTATTTTTTAAGAAATGGTTAGTATGTGATGTGTAATGTTTGGATTGATTGGAAAATGTATTGTGTGAGTAATTTTGTGTAGGTGTTTATCTGTTGCAGCTGGGAAACAGAGAAATTATGCCGAAACTGCAGTGGTTTTAAAATTATTTCTTTTTATAAATTTCCGTTTTTTAAAATATTATTTATATTTTCATTTAATCTGATGAGTGTGTAAACTTAATTGTTATGTTGGTTAATTATATTATTACATGCTTTTTACCTTACAATGATTTTTATCTGATTTTTGTAATCAATTTTTTTACTGCAGTGAATATACCGTATTTACCGGTAATCCATTTATATATCCGCATATAACTTTATTTACCGGATACTTCTTTTAGTTAAAGTGTAGGAGGATAAAGGATGTGAATTAGTTTAGAAAAGGGCAAATAAGTTGAAAAAATACTATTAAAATGCCTGACGTAAGTGCCCAAGTCCTTTGAAACAACATTCCAATCCCGATTCCACTTGACCATATTTTACACAAAACTGGTAAGAACACGCCTTAATCGTTAATGATTACATTTAGATGTGAGCAATTAGTCATACAAGATAATTTTTTTAAATAAAATAAATGTTTAAAAACAAATAAAAAATATAATCAATGATAAAAATTAGTGCGAGTCATTGAAATGATGCACGAAGTTAAGTTTAATATTCAATTTTCTTCCGTTACTAACTTAAGCCGTTCCCATAAAAATTGTTTATCAGTCTGGGTCTAGATATTTGAAGACATTTCACAGTGCAAAAGGTTTAATGCTATCAGCTGGGACTGGCTTATTGCCAAATACTGCGGATGCGACTCCATCCTCTGGTAGTTTTCAATTTTTTTTAACTTACTTTTTATTGTTATTTTGCAATGTTTTTAGTTTAAAATAATATAGAATAGTAATTAGTATTATTTTTGTTATTTAATTATTCTATTATTTACTCTAATTATTATTACTTTTTAATTTGTTATCCAGTTCCTCCTTCCTAGTTTGTTTTTTCAAATAGCTGGGTCAAGGTAAATGAAATTTTTTAAATGTCAATAAACAAATCTATTAATATTATAATGATTATTTTCGCATGAAATTATGATAAAAATTTATTTAAAATTTAAAATAAGTTGAAAATTTACACCACAAAACACGGATTTGTATTTATGACCTTAGAAAATGATGTCACATGATCAGTAAATATCAATTGATAATAAACACATGTTAGTCGTGTACGCAACATATGTGATGTAAGTATAACAATTGAATCTGTATTTTATTTACATTTATATGTATAAAAATTAATATAGCCATTCCTAGAATAGCACAAATAATGCTTGCTTTTTGGGTGGAGCCATTTTATTAGTCAATTTTTCTTTGATTACATTTTTTTATACTCTATGATTCACTATTGTATATTATCAAGCAACCATTATCACAAAAACAATAAATTACATTATTTTTTAGCTTTTTTTTAAAATTAAAATTCATAAAATTAATATTTTTAATTACCTATTCGCATGTGAGCTTCTTTTTTTGGCAAAATGTTCATCTATCAATCGTGGTTTTCCCACCCTTGTCTTGTATTGTATTAATTCCATTGTATATGAAGGGGAAAAGAGGTGGAGACATTAGTGTTAGTACACCATTGGATAATTCCTGCATCCCAGGAGCCTCATATTTATTTGAATCCCAGTGGGGAATGTGAGGCAGAATTTAATTCTAATGCAGTTAGTCGATGCTAGCAAAACGCACAAGGGACATAAGCTGAGGTTTTGCACGTTGTGCCGGACTGATTACTAGGGAATCGTAAACAGTTTTGTAAGCATGGCATCTAAGTGGAAAGTGACAGCTCAGGAATGGCTGGGGAAGTTAGTAATAAGACATAGTAAGTACATTTTTCATCTTATTTGCATTTAATTGTTTAAAAAAAAACAATTATGTTGTGAACAACATTTTATCAGTGTTGTAACGGATTAGATGTGTTGCTTATGTTTAATAAATCACTATATTCAATAAAATGTTGCGATGTTTCTATTTGAGTTTGTACATGAAGTTTATTTAAAATTAAAGAGATTATATTTATTATTATTATTGTTTTCTTATCTTGTTTTTCCTGGTTTTTTATGCAAATTTCTACTGATTGCATTATATTCACTCATATATTATATTATTAATGTCTTGATTAGTACATTAACCTAAATATTGGCAATATTCCAGTCATGACTCATTGACAAAAGAAAAAAAATTACTTTAGTCGAATTCTTCGCATTTGTAGGGAAATGCCAATTTCATTTTCAATGAAAGAGGGGGCTTTAGCATTTGCGATCAAATGGTGTTTGATTTAGAGGGGCTCAGGTGTCTAGGGCTCAGATTTTTACGGTCTTGAAGCTGCAATCGTTGTTCTTCTCACCCTAAAATGGATAAAAGTAGTTATTACGTAATTTTTGTTGTTTTAGGTTTAATAACCTCGGAAAAATCTGGTGAAAAATACCGAAAAATCATCATGAATCAATTTGTGTGCTTTCTTCTTTTCAAGCTGGTTCTTCCAATCATCCTTATTGCATGTAAGTAACCGTTATTTCATATTATCATTTGTGTAAAATATTGATGCATTGCTATTCAAGGCATGTAATTGAAAATTATTGTTACGTTATTTTTAATCTGTTAACCGAAATTCGAATGCGAAGGGTTGGGGAAATTTAATTATCCAATTAGCTACATTCAAGGTTTCGCTGATATTACTCTACTGATGAAATGTACAGTAGGCACTGACCATTCCCACCCATCACCCACCAACAGAAACCCAAGGGCTTTTAACTCATCCTTGATGACAAGCAAGACTGATTGTGTTGTGTGCAAATTAAAAAAACAAAAGTTTTTGTGGGTCACAAAGCATGCTTTCATGCTCTCTTATTATTTACAAGTCATGAAATAATTCTTTCATGAAGATTCCTTCCCACTTTCATTTTTGAAAAACATTTTATGGGGGTTATGGTGACCCTCTGGGTGGAAACATGTGATTAATATTTTGTGTGAAGATGTTGTTTTATTTTAATGACTATATGTATATAATAAATATTTTTTTTATTATATTATTTTTTATTTTTCTTTACAGCTGCTGCTTTTCGTTACAATGCATTATCATTCATATATTTGGTACTTTTTCTTATATTACCGCATATTCCATCGCCGACAAGTAAAAATATGCGAGGTAATTTATATTAGTGCGTATTTAATCATGGGTTGCTCAAGAATGTGACAAAAGGATTGTGCTATTAAAAGCGCTAAAAGAACTGTTCAGAATTTGATTTTTTTTCTTTATTTTATTAATTTGCTTTAAAAAAAAAATAAAAAATAAGTTTGGTAGTTTGTTTAATAATATATAATCAAAGATTTTTATATAAATGAAAGATTTGAGCAGCTTATGTACACAAGAGTTGTGTGTAGGAAGTTGGACAGATTGTCAGCTGTCTGACTTTCCATGCAAAATTTTAAAAATTTAAAAATTTAAAAATTTTTACAGGACACACAGGGCGTTTTATAATAGCTCTTTTATTTTTATCACTTTTGACTACTATAAGTCATCTGTCTTTTCAAATTTATTTACTCGCTGATAGTCCGTATGGAGGCTTTCTAACAAATTGTAAGTCGTCAAATTTGACGTGATACATGTTTTATTGATCAGCTAATTAAATTAATTAATTTTAATTTTTTATAGGTGAAGGTTTAGAAGTTATATTTAGATATATAGGATTTATTAGGTAATATTTTTCAACTGTATTAACATTATTATTTATATTTATTACATTTTTTTTTTATTTTAGATATAATAATCTTGATGTTTTAAATCTTGCACGGCATGTCGTACCTGAAATTATTGTTTTAATTGGCGTGATTGTGTTATTTGTCGCTACCTGGAAGAAAAATTCGAGTTCGGATCTTGAAATGCGAATGGCAGACGAAGGTTCTGATCGACCATCTGCTACAGAACCACCGCAAGAACAGTTTAAAGTGCGTCGTGAAAATACATCAGTTACTGCCGCGATCGGCATTTTTCTCGATTTACTCCTGATGGCTGCTGCTGGCATAGCTAGACCAAGTGTAACCAATGCTTTCTATTTTCTTTGTTTTCTTATGTTTGCTACGTGGCTTGCTTGTTACAAAACATTACGGAAGAAGTTTAAACTTTTTCGAATTATACTCCTCATTTATGCTGCCTTACATCTTATCGCTCTCTATGTATACCAATTAGAAATCATGCAAGAGTTGATTCCACCCGATAGTTTTTATGCTAGGTAAATTCGAGATTTTTGATTTTTTTAATAAAATATTTATATTATTTTTTTTTTTTTAAAGACTTTTTGGTTTAACAAATTTAATTAAAACTGATTGTACCGATCCAAGAATCATCCATTTTTATAATCAAGAATGGGCATCATTTGCAAATCCAGGTGTCATTTTGGTTTTTTATTGGGTATTGGCTGTCCAAACTAGGAACTATTTAACGAATAAAGTAAGTTTATTTTTCTTTTAAATTATAAAATTGATAATTTCAGCTGCAAGATGAAGTTAATATTCACTTAAAGAATTTTTGCCAGGGACTATTCTATTATTTTTATGTAGCGTGAAAAATTTTATGCGATATTTATTTTAATAATGAATTTTCTTAACATTTTATTCGCCAATTCATTCCATGACTAAATGCATGTGTGTTTTCATAACATTTCTTCCTTTATATAATTTTTTTAAACTATTGTTGCTACAATTTGCATGTTGCTACTAACAACTAAATGAGTGCAAATGTGCAGGTGGAGAAAAAAAAAGATGTTCATGTCGGGTTTAAGTCTATAATTCCTATGGGGACTGATGAACCCATCAGAAACCGACGTGCCACTTCATTACCACTACCCCCTACCAGTTCCCACCTCCATCACTACCAATTCCAACACCATCATCCTCATCGTCATCTCAGTTACCACCGACCACCTTCAAGGCGACGAAAATCTTCCTTTTTCAAAGTATGTTTTGAGTGTAGAATGCGAGAATGATAGATTTCCATGATTCCTTTCTTTCTTGCTCACTATTTTTCTTCTCGACAATATGCAATTAGGCTGCTAACTAGTAAATTAATAGGTTATTTATCCTGCTTTAAGGTGTAATTTAATTTAGAAATGAAGTGTCATACAAAGCAATTTTTATTTGTGTAAAATTTTCCCAACAGTTTTATTTCTATTTTTTTTTTTAATTTTAAGTTTTATTTTGTAATTGCCACTATCTGAAATTGCATACTAGTTGGGAATTTTACACATTGCGTGCTCTGCACTTGTTTTATGATTATAAATATTTTAGTTATTTATTTTATTTCATTCTTTTCTGCATGCAGTTTACCAATAAGAAACAATCATCAGAGAGGTCGCCTGTACGTACTAATTCATTTTTATTTTATTATTTCGCAATAAGTGCTTATTAATTCGGAATTTTTTTAAACTGTCAATGAATTTTAACATTTTTATTTTAATTTTAATTTTTTATATACGGTACGCGCTAATGCTAATTGTAGTTTGCTTTAAAATTACGGCTAAAAGATTTCCTTGCATTGGTACAAAAATCATCACTAATTATCATTATTTATCACTTGTAGGAGTAAATAATGATTTATTTTAACAAAAATTTATTAATTTGTCGTAACATCTGTGCTAAAAATAAATTTGTAAGCTTGCATTAAAATTTCAGCTTTTGGATGCGCAACAGATTGTGCCATCCTATCAAGCTGTTGGAGCAGGTGAAGAAGATAGATTAGAAATTGATCCAAATGGAAGTGCAATTTGGTCTAGCAACCCAAGTGAAATGCCATTGGATGCAGACGGTAATTTGAAACTGATTCTATATTATAAATCATCCTCATGTGTCTTTGTGTTTATCTCAGTGCCTGAAGATGGATTCAAGAGCCTTAAGCAATGGCTATCGCCTATCATATCCATTTTTCAACTTATTACCAGACAGAGTTATATTGCGACACTTATTGTTATGATGGTATAAAATAATCAAATTATTATTAAATATTATAAAAATAATATTTTTACACTTTGTTTTTGTTTTACTGAAGGCTTGGAGCATTACTTATCATAGTTGGTTAACATTCATTTTGCTTCTCTGGTCATGTCTGTTATGGATGATGCCAAATTCTCGTAGCGCTTGTTGGAAATCCTCACCATTTCTTGTCATTTATGCTGAAGCACTTATAATTATTCAGTATGTGTATGGATTGAATTTAAATAATGATGAATTGCCACAAACTATCGACACAGTTAATTTAGCTCAAATCGGACTTGATAAAACTCTCTACTTGCCATGCATCCCGTTAGCTGTTAAGGTGAGAAAATACGTTATATGCCCACAAAATGCAAATCAGCATGATTAAATTCAGGGAATCTACGACATGTTTATTTGACATTTAATAATTTATTAAATGTATGCTAATTAACCAAATGATGTGCAAAAATAAGAAATTGATAAGTGTTTTATTGACAAGTTTTATTTTAAATTTTATTGAAATGGATATTTTAATTATCAATGTAAATTGTAGATATTTAAAAATTGTTTATTTTTTGTCAATTTCGTTGTCAAATCCCAGTTGTACATCGCTTATATACACACTGCAGAACATTTTAAATAAATCTATTATAAATAAATCTAATTTTAAATGTTAACTTTTAGATCTTATATACTGTTATGTTTTGGATGACTTTGCGTCAGTATATGCAAGAAAAGTACAGAAATAAAAATAAGGATATTGCTGAAGGTGTAATGATGCAACCAGTGAGCATGGCTTATGTAACAGTGTCACCAGGAACAGAAAGAAATCGTCCAGGTTTGATAATCTCTTAAAATATATAATATATATATTATTTTAAATTGATTTCGATATATTAATTTATTTATGGATTTACAGAGCTTCAAAGACAACATAGTACAGTATATTCGAGTGCCTTAATGAAAAAGCTTGGTATATTCCTTCATGCTTTGTTGACCAAATATTGGATTTGGGTTGTCGCTCTTATGCTTATGCTAAATGCATTAGGAGGTTCACAAGTCGTCATTTTTCGTATCATTTATATGGTTCTTTTTTTGTTTTTTATTCTTATGTTTCAGGTACCTAAAAAGATTTTTTTTTGCCTGATATTTTAATTAATATAACTTGAAATTTAGTTATCTTACAGAATATGGCGAGCCATTATGTATGGCTTTTGGCTAACAGTCATTATATATTCCATGACATTACTCATTTTGATTTATACTTATCAATTTGAAAACTTTCCAAACTACTGGGCAAATTACTTGCATATATCTGAAGAACTGTAAGTATAAGCTCACATTAGAGTTAAAAAATTCTTATATTTTTTTATTAATTTTTTTATTTATAGGCAAAAAGATATTGGGCTTGAGGTTTATGATACTGGTGGTCTTTTTATCAATTTATTGCGCGCTACATTTTTTGTTATCATTACAATAATTCAATTGCATTATTTTCACAATGAGTTTTTGAGAATCAGTGACATTAATCAAGTGTACGTATACATGAAAATGCTGAAATACGTATACATATGTATAAATATATTGGTTTTGAATTAAATGAATTATTTTCTTGTTTAGAGATGAAAATCTCCCGGCCGAACCATCAGCCACGGATAATCCAATAGTAGAAACGACGGATACTGCTACAAAAGAACCTGCATTGCCGCAATCTGAAGTAGCTGCTGCAACTCCACTTCAACAAACAGAGGAGGATCATGAGTCTAGTGACTTACCAATGAAACCTAAACGTATACTTTTTATTTTTAAAAAAAAATTAAGAAGTTATATGAAATTAATATTTTTCAGTTTTAGTACGAGAGTCAATCATTAAGATTATTCAGACTGTGATGGATAAAGTTGTTTATGTGTACAATGTTGTAAGTGATTTTTGTTGGCGCTACCTGGAAATTCATATCATCAAACTTGTATTATTTTCTGTGCTTTTACTAGCCTTATACGATGTAAGTAAATATAAGCATATATTTTTAATTTGTTTTAATTAATTTATTATTTGATTTTATATTTTTATAGCCCAGTGCTGTTAATTTTCTTTTTATAATTTTGGTTGTTATAGCAACACCAATACGCAAAGTGCAGACCTGTATTTCTCACTGTTGCGCTATTTGGGCTGCTGTTCTTCTTATATCCAAAATGATTTATCAAATTAATTATGTTACTGAATATTGGAAATCAAATTGTGACGTATGTTTCTATTTTTTTTATTGAGCTACAATTTATATTTACGTTAATTATTTTCTATCATTCTAGGAAGCCGATATACTACCAGGAGGTAATGCAACGGTTTCAACTCTCTTAATTGAAAACGTTTATTCACAAAATAAAACAATAAACAATGCTAATTGGGTTGGCTTCAAAAAAGTGAACAATCTGACTAATTACATACGAGTACGTAAAATTTATAACAGTTAATGCAATTTTCTAATTATTTTTATAAACTCTAATAAATTAGGGATATTTAGGATTAATTTTTGTGCTTACCATACAAGCTGTTGTAAAAATTCGCATGCGTCACCATCGAAAAACGACAAAAGAACCTGAGCCAAAATGGGGAGTCGTTTTCTCAGAAGTGACTCGTCTTCAAGCAGACAACAGTTTAACCGATTGCACTAAATATTTTATTAATTACGGTTTTTATAAATTTGGTGTAGAGGTAGGTAATTATTATAAGAGTTTTAATTTTAAATAAGAATTAATGAAATGTTTATTTACAGATATGTTTAATGACAATAAGTGCTGCTGTAGGTATTCGTTTAGATTTCTTTGCTGTCATTTATGCTCTTTGGTTAGCTTCCTTATTTTTGTTGAGACGAACAACACTTATGAAAATCTGGCCTTTATACGTGACATTTTTATGTTTTATACTTCCCATTCAATACCTAATGTGTCTTGGTTTGCCACCAGGACTTTGTTATAGTAAGAAAAAGAACGTTAAAGTAATCAAATGGTTAATGTAAAAATTCGTTTTTTAGGATATATTTATGACACTGAAGATGTATCACCTGAATTACGTGAATGGTTGTTTTTACCAGATTATGTCAAACCACCTCATGCTTATAAATTAACAGGTAATTTTTATATTTTATTTGCTTATTTGAGCCGTAAATTTTTCTTTTCCTAATTGTTTATAAATTATAATTTTTAGTGGATTTCTTTTTGCTTCTGTTTGCTTCTTGTCAACTGTGGGTTTTTTCTATTGAAAAGAAACCTAACTCCGAAATTTATGAAGGTGGGAGCAACCAGGAAATTATTTATATAACAAATTACCTGGCAAATAATACCATGACAGACTATGTTACATATACAAAGTAAGATTTTCTTTAGAAAAGTATAAATTATGTTAAATGCAATGATTTGTTTTTAAGGTCGTATTTGGATCTTGTGAAAGTAATTATATTTTCATCATTTTATTGGATAACTTTGGCTATATTCTTTCTCGCTGGTACAAATCGTGTGAGTCTTTTTGCAATGGGGTATGTCATTGGTTGCTTTCTCTTTCTGTGGAATGGTCAAGAATTTTTTATGAAACCAATCAAATATATTCTAAAATGGTAAGTACTGATTACATATTTTGTGAATTTATTTAATATCTACACGTAATTTCACAGGTGGAATGTTTTGATATCATATACAGTCGTTGTCATTTTTATAAAATCAGTATTACAGGTACATTATTGAGCATTATTATGTATTTTATTTTGTTTTAATTCAATCAAATTCTATTTTAGCTCATTGGGTGTGTGTGGCTGAAAAATTTGTACACTAATTACTGTTGGTTAATTCAATTATTCAGTATTGCATGTTTAAACAAATTTGAAAAAAGTCCTTCACAACGTAAGATTTAATTTATTTTAAAAATTATTTTGAAAATGAAATATTTTCCTGTTTTTTATTTTAGTTGCTTTACATGCAACTGCTTTAGAGCAGGATTGTCAAGTTCCAGTAGATGATGCCGGATTATTATGGGAAGGCATTTGTTTGGCATTTCTACTTATGCAGAAAAGATTTTTCTGTAGTTATTATTTTCCACATCTTGTAACTGAAATGAGAGCTCAAGCTGCTCTTGCTAATAGGTAATTAATGAAAAATAAATATTATATTAGTTTGTAATTATTATTTTATTTTTTAGAGGAGCAGAATTAATAAACCAAATGCTTATGAAGGAAGTTGCTGAACAACAAGCAGCTGAAAAAGATATTGTGGAAAAAATTAAGAAAAAGATGGATAAGATTCGCATGAATCAACAGAAAATTCGCGGTTCTGAATATATTGATCCTGATAACCATTTTACAGGTATAAGAAATAATTTTCTAAAATTTTCTGCAAAACAGTTTTAAGTGTTTATGAATGTTGTCTTGAATATGAGTTATTTAATTTATAAACTTTGCGTCTGAAATGAAAAAAAAAATTGATAATGCTAAAGGTCTAGGTCTTCATTTCCTCCAGCAGATGTCATTTCCTTTCTGGGTTGGGATTCTGATATGGATCCCGAAGAGCGGGGTGAGAGCAAGAAAAGGAACTATTCTTTTCGATTACTTAGCCAATATCTTCCGATCTCTGCTAGTGCGTTTCTTGGGTCAACTAACATAAATTAATCCATTTTCTGACATGATTGAAATGTATGAAGTGTTTTATCATAAATCAGGGTAAATTCATACAACTTTTCTTCCAGGTTCTATTTATAAAATCAACTTCTTATTTTTTATAACGCACATTATAACAAAATAATCACTTCACTTAATCATTAATTAAATCTATGCAACGTTCCCTTTCCTTCAAAGGATCTGAATACTCTGCCCTATCCACTCCCATGTACTCCATGAGCACGTCTCCCCATCCCGGAGTTGAGGCTGAGCCGGGCGTGGGTGCAGCCGGCACAGCCATTCCTTCACCTAGTTCAGCAGTAAATACGTTTTCACTGGATGGTTACATGGAACCTAAGTTTTCTACGGGAACAGCACTTGCATTGAGTCAATCACAAGCTCATGGAACACCCTCTGAAGAGGAATCTTTTCCAGTTTTCTCCCCTCCTCCTTATCCAGCCCTACAAGGCCTTCCTTACACACCTCGATCCAGTTTGGTTGAACCATCATCTCATCCCATTTTACACCGTGCCTCACTCCATCGTCCGTCCATTTCTGTCTCGTCACCCGTCCCTTCACATCATACATGTAAAGTACTCATTTTTCAAAGAACCCTTTGGATTTCATTTGCTTCAGATGTGATTTTTTATCAGTTTTCTTTTATTAGGTAATGATGATAAGTTGTTTTAATTTGAGCATGATAGTACACTTGCACTAATCAGTTCCAAATTTACGGCATAAACATTCATTTCATTATATAGTCATGCATTTAATTTTGTACAATCATCACAAAGTAGTTGCCAATACAAATAAATTTCACCACTGTTTAATTTTTTTTGGAATGAATATTTTTTTAGTTTTTATAATTAATTTGATTTAATATGGGTTGTTTCATAGTGTGAATGCGTGTGAATGAACATTGTTTATTTTACTTTAATGCTATGGTAGGTTGAAATGCAAATTTTCAATCACTTTCTGTTTAATCAACACATAGTTTTCTCAGTTGTAGTTATTCAGCAGTCGCACTTTTCACGCACCAGGCCGACTAATAGAAAAGTGCAAATCGCTTTTTATTGTAATGTCATGATAATACGTAGCATATAACTCAAAATCAAAAATAACAATCTAATAAAGTAGTATAACGTTGTTATAACTCAAAAAAGATTGATAAAATTAAATTTATCATAATAACATTGCTTATTTTAAGCAAATATTTTTTAAAATAGCAATAGCTTGTGGTTTTGAGTTGTAAATTGTAGAGATTTACATAAAACATTAACTTTTCACTTTTTAAGATTTAAATAGAAAAAACTATTATTTGGTTTAACTTGATGTAAATAACTAATATTCAAATTTGTCTTAATTTTTAATTTAGCAATTAGATCTGGCGATTATTACCTCTTTGAAGACTTCTCAGACGATGAGGGTTTGGCAGAATTAGAGTATGGATCTAAAAAAAAGGAAGGCGAAGAGGATGAAGTGCCTGTCAAAGGCATTCCAGTTACTAAAGTATGGCTATTAATTCTTAAATTGACATTACAATTAATATATTTTTTTGCTCAGTTGCTTGCATCAGCGATGAAAACTGACATCAAACAAGCAGTAACTGCAGCCAAACAAGCTAAAGGTGGAGATTCAGATGTAGCGGGTTCATCGGAACCAACGACTTCTGGACCTACAGATCGTTCTGGCAAGACACCTGTATCTCGCACTGTATCCGGTGCATCAGGAGTAAATATTTAGTTTATTAAATGTAATTTGTGTTAATTAATACATAAATATTTTTTTTTTTACTTTTAAGGTGTCGTTTGCACCTTCTCCTCGTGATTCTTTAACACCATACGATCCGAAAAGACCACCTCGACACTCACCAGCAGAAAGTCGCAAAATGCCAATGGCACAGCCAGAGGACAGTGAAGTGCTTGGTACATCGGTAGGCCCTGAAGTATCCACCAAAGATGATGAAGATGTCAAATCAAAATGTACTTTTTTGTTCTTTTTTTAATATTAATTTTTATTGTAATTTCTATTTAATTTTTTTTTTTAGCTAAGGAAACACTCTTACAACGTGTTCAAAATTTGTTGCGCTTTCTGTGGATATTTCTTGAAGGTGTAATGATAAGCGCAACTGCAAAACTTAATTTCATATCTCGAAATTATCGTTACGTTGCTCGATGTTTGAGTAAAGAGAAGAAAGTTTTGAAAGAAAGGGTATTCTGGTTGAATTATTTTTTTTAAATTTAATAACTAGATTGTATCTCTACTTAACAGTGGCATATTGAAGGATACGATGACGGATACCAAAAGTCGGCAAGTAAAATGTAAGTAAGCTAGTCAGGGGGGGGTTAGAGTTTCAGCTATATTGTTTAGTCTTGTGAATTTGAAACCAAATTTTACAAATTGATTGGGGAACTTTTCTACTAACCTTATCATTAAGAGTACGCATGATGTTGTGTCTAATTTAAAATATAATCATAGACCGGAAGATGCTTTAGCAATTCGTGTCGAAAAACCCAGTGATGATCAAACTGATGACAGGTGGGAATAATTTTATTGCATTTGTTAAAGTTTAAATTTAAAATAAACAACAAAAGTTTCTCGTACTATTATTTTAATAAGTAATTTTTATTATTTTAGTGTCATTGTTCACGACACACCTGAAAGTTTGGAGAAGGAATTTGAAGCGGACCAGCCTCCAATTATTCGTTTAATAGTGGCTTCGTGGTATGCAGCTGTTTCTCGTTCTGAAATGGTTTGTTACATCATGATCGTCGTCAATCAAATTAATTCAGCCAGCATTTTGTCACTTCCATTACCTCTAATGACATTTTTGTGGGGTACACTTTCAATTCCAAGACCAAGCAAGACGTTTTGGATCACGATCATTACATACACGGAAGCAATTGTTGTTATCAAGTACATGTTTCAATTTGGTTTCTTTCCTTGGAACAATGAAATAGTGCCTCCAAATAAACCTTTTTGGGCGCCAAGAATTATGGGGATTGAGAAAAAGGATCAGTACGCACTGTATGATTTAGCTTTGCTTCTTGTTGTTTTCTTTCATCGATTTATTCTGAAGGTATTCTATCAGAATATATCATCGAATTTCTATGATATATTTAGTTTAGAGACTTTATAAACAACGTTTTTTGTTTTGTAATTAGAGTTTAGGTTTGTGGAAAGATACGAGTCGTTTTGATGTTGACTCTCCAGTTATTCAAAAACCAGAGGAAACTAAAGATCCATTAGCTGAGCCTAAAGAGGAATCTGATGAAGCTGTTGAAAAAGAGGGTGAAGTTGCCAGTGGTATGAAGTTAAATTGATTGCAAATGCATATATAACTAATATTTTTATTTGTTTAATTTTTAAGTGTCTCAGAAGGATGAAACTACTGTGGATCAAACGACTGCTGGAAGTGTTGTGATAGGGTACATAAATTTATTGATTTTTTTGATTTGTTATTCATACATAATTTGAAATGTAGGTTTTTACAATACGTTCAACCGATACGTTCGTTTATTGACAATTTACTAAATCCACCTTACCGAGTTAGAAAAGATGTTTATGCATTTATGTTTCTGTGCGATTTTATCACATTTTTAATAGTTGTTTTTGGATATTGGGCTTTTGGAGTAAGTGACATTATTTTTTTATTAAAATAATGTAAAAGTCGAATGTTTAAAATTTTTGGTTATTTTTTTTTCAGACTGGAGGTGGAGATGGAGTTGCATCATATTTTGAAGAAAATAAAGTGAGTGATGATATGTAAAATAATTGAAAATAATTTTAATTTATTTTTTCATTTGTACTACAGGTTCCAGTTCCATTTCTAATCATGTTGATCGCGCAGTTTGGGCTAATAGTTGCAGACCGTGCATTGTTTTTACGGAAATATATTTTAGGGAAGTTGATATTTCAAATATTCATTGTGTTTTTGGTGCACATTTGGATGTTCTTTATCTTACCTGTTGTGAGCGAAAGGTTAAGGATAAGCTTTAACTCTGTGCACATTGTAAGTTTTTTAATTTTTACGATACTTATTTTGTAGGCAATTTAATAGCAATTTACCTCCTCAACTTTGGTATTTTATGAAATGCATGTATCTTTTGCTGTCTGCTTACCAAATTCGTTCAGGATACCCAACTAGAATATTAGGAAATTTTCTCACAAAAAAATACAATTATGTCAATCTTATTTTGTTTAAAGGGTAATTTTTAGAAAATTAATATTTTTAATACAAAAATAATTATTTCATTTTATTAATTTGAAAATTTTTGATTTCAGTTTTATGTTAGTGCCTTTCTTGTTTGAGCTGCGTGCTCTTATGGATTGGATTTGGACAGATACCAGCATGGCTATTGGATCATGGCTCAAAATGGAAGATATATTCGCTAACATTTTTATGCAGAAATGCCTTCGCCGAGCTGAAGCTGAATACCCAGTTCCGCGAGGAGAGAAACGGAATCCTATTGTAAAATATGGACTCGGCGGATCATTCTTATTCATTATCATTCTTATTATCTGGTTCCCTCTTGTACTATTTGCACTACAAAATACTGTAGGATTGCCAAACCGACCTACAGGATGCACGATTGAAATTAGCTTTAGCGGTTTTGAGCCTATTTTCAAAATGAGTGCCCAATTAGAAGATTTAAAAGTTTTCACGCCATCGCAGTACGAATCGTTGAGTTTCCAATATCGGTCCGAGGCTTCTGCCCAATCATTTTTAAGCAATTACGACAGTGACGATGTGTATGTAGCTCAATTGAGTGGCAGTTCTACCAGCTACTGGATTATCAGTCCTCCAAGTCAAGAGAAACTTCTCAGTGACTTGAATTCCAATAATGAAATGACAGTCAAATTTTCGTGGCAGTTCTTTCATGCAGCTGTTGGAAAAAATGCTGAGCCAATGGTTGGTGATGAGTACATCACAAAACTTCCGCCCAATGAAACTGCTCGGCTTGCTTTAGCTGCAATGATCAAACAAATGGGCTCTTCGGAAGCTTCGCCGATAATGATCAATAACTTGATGCCAAAATATATACGAGTGCCAAGTAGTGGAAAAGCTGTAGTTGCTAAAGCGCTTTTAAAAAGTGGGAAATTCAATTTTTTTTAGCAGTTTACAGTTTTTTAATTTTATTTTTTTTTGTAGGTACAACTATGTACAATAACTTATCCTTGGCGCTAAAAAAAGAATCCTATTCCTCAGGAAAGAAAGATGACCAGAAAATATTCTGGGTAGTGAAAGAAGATTGCGAAAATAATCCCTATAAACGGATCCCATACACAATGGAAGATTGCCATGAGAATAAAGCTAATTTTACCATAGTATCTTTTAATGATAAGGTTTTCCCGGCGACATTAGCTTTGCTCTCAGGCTTCGGGTTAGCATGAGAAGTTAATGAAAATGAATGAAATTTAATATCTAATTTTTACATATTTATTTTTTAGTTTAATGGGCTTATACACGACACTCGTTCTCCTGGCCAGCAGATATGTTCGTGCAATATTCGCTGGCGTTTCATACACTATTATGTTTGATGATATGCCGAACGTGGATCGAATACTGCAACTTTGTCTTGATATTTATTTAGTCAGGGAATCTCAGGAATTGAAACTGGAAGAGGATCTATTTGCAAAACTAATATTCCTATATCGAAGTCCAGAGACATTGATCAAATGGACACGGTATCCGCACATGCAAAACAGACAGGCAAGCAGAAGACAGCGTTAAGAAAAGTGCAATACTAATAGTTTATACTGATAGCAAGTTTAATCGGTAGTGGCTTTCCGATGCAAAGTAAAAATAAAAGCTTTTGATACGGTAGCGATCTTGGCAATCATCAAGATTTTTTTATTTAATTTGTAGTATGAGATATTGAAACAATTTAGCAAATGATGTTTGTTATCATGAACAAAAGTCAGTGACTAATAATTGGTATGAAAATGCTTAAATTTTTATCTTAGGTTAAACCGATCTTATTTTTATATTAACTTTCTGTATTGTGAATCGCGATTAATTTTTGATGCTCTAATTAACTTTCTATTATGTTTCACATCAATCATGACTTATTAATGGTGTTTGATTGTACTTAAAATACTCTTGGTTTAAGAAAAATGAATCACCCAGCCAAAATGCTATTGCATTGTATCAAATATTGCCTAAATAGTGAAAGAAATATGTAAAAAAAATGCAATATATTATATACATATATGATAGAGAAAAACTAACACTGTTGTATCGTTATTACTAAGGTTCAAATTTAATTTCCACAAAAAGTGCGATTTATTTTTTAAGTACTGTATTATTGATTATTTTTATGATAAGTTAATCTTCCGCTGACATTAACCCACCTATCTTGTATCGTTAACATTAAATGAAGTAGAATACAGTAAAAGCATCTTTTATTTTAAAAACTATAAACAATTACACTTTATTATTTCATCTCCAACCATATCGTTTAATACGCCGTTCCTCCTTCACCAGATCATCCAAAACTACATCTTTATCATATCCCTCTAATAAATCGCCTTCTTCTGATGTCAAATTTCGACTTTTCATTGGCAGGAAACGTAAGGCAGTGTCTAATGGCAGCACATGGTAGTAATCAGTTTCTTTATCCTTACTAATTAATCCTAATGATTGTAAGAAACTAATTGATTCGTGAGCGTCATAATCTAATTGGACGTTAAACACTTTTCTAGCCCAAGCTTCAACATTTTTCTCGAGAAGTGGCTTTGTTATTCCACCTATTAAAAAAATTTAAAAAATATATAAAATTCATAAGGGAATCAAAACAGTTTTAAAGCTGACCTAAATCTTTTTCTTCCTGTTGATGGCTTTTTTTGTTTGAAGTTGTAGGTGGTCTATACGTGAGTAGGAAAGAGTACGTGATAAGTGCTTCTTTGAAAACTTCCGTTCGGGCACGAGAAACAAGTGTGTCTAACAAACTTCTACTGCTAGCAACGATTTTAAAGAATTGGGTTCGATGCATTTCTTCTAGGTGCTTATGACATTTGTTTTTATAATTTACTAAAAGTCGTGTCAAAATCAAACTGAATACAAAAGCTGTAGTTAAAGGCCATACTACATCCACATTGGCTAAATATGATACGTATTGGCTCAAGGCACCTCCGGCAACATACAAAGAAGACACTATAACAGAACCTTTAGTTCTAGTTGTCATTTCAAAGCGTCCATCAGGCAAAATTGAATGCAGACTCGACGCTGGTATATCTCTAAACGCTTTAATTTGAAGACGGGAATCGGTTTTCAGTCTTACAGCAGCGATTACGCGTTTTAAGTATTTTTGAGGTGGTCTTATTGGTACTTCTACTTTGGGAAAATATTTTGCAATCATTTTACGAGCGTAAAATTCATACCACGGCATAGGTAAATGGGTTAATTCTCTACCAATTGCCCATAATCTTAAGACGGCATAATTTTCCCTTTTAGATGAGATCTGCAAAATAAAATTTATAATAAAAAATATATTAATATCAAAACATTGAGTGAGATTGATTACCTTGACACCATCGAGATCGCGAGAAGAAACAATTTTATCCACTACGTGAGACGGCACTTCAAAAAAATTGGCACTTTCTAAAATGATTGACAGCTTTTGTAGTAACCAAAACTCATTATCCAATCGATCTCGTACACTCGTTTTACGCAGTTGCATTGGTTCAGCATTAGGATTTAGAGGGGCGAAAAGATGCTGAAAGTAAACGGAAATAAAATTAAACTAATCATCAATCATTATTTTTATAGATGAGTTATTGTATGTTTTTAGTTCAGCTTCGCTGTCAAACATGACAAATATGGGCACAATAATAAATCTAATCTATACAACCACACTTCAGCTGAATGTAAACAAATACACAACATCATTAATATCATTTGTTGACAAATTTACAATTTTGTTTAAATTTTCCTTAACAACCAATAAAAATAACTGTCAAATTTGAAGTATGTTTTGACGAGAGGGCATTATTTTTAATTAAAACTCTATCCAATAATATACGTCCACTTCAAAAACTATATTTTTAACTATATGTAAAAAATATACGTCAGTTGAACACCTGGACAATCACCGTATACGTGGCAATTGTCAACTCATGCTTAAACTGTTATTACTAGTTGTTAAACCACCTCAAAATGAACTATTCAAACTACTCAAACTATAACGACATAGAAATCCCATTTGCATATGGAGTTGTGCAAGGCTTATTATCCATTCTTAGTTTACTTCTTATTTTATGTGGCAATTGCATGGTAATTATTACTTTAGCAATGAATCGCAAACTACTTCATCCAATGAATGCGTACATAGCATCAATGAGTGCATCAGGAATCGTATGCGGAGTTCTTATATTTGCTAACATTGGTTATTTTACTTCACCATTTGCAATTTTCGCTATTCAGATGACTTGTGTAGATCGAAAAATTTTAGGTATTATCTTCTGTGCAGCCATACTTAATAGTGTATTGTGCATGCTGGCGATTGCTGTTGAACGTTATCAAGTCATCGTCCAAATGAAACAATCACCGTGCACATCAAACTACAGAAAACATATCATTTGTGGATTATGGGTGATTTCTTTCATTTACAATTTGCCAATATGTTTCATAAATTTGAAGTCGGATAGTTTGTTATTCACAAGATCAAATTCAGAAGAAATAGTAATGCACTTCTGTCTTCCAACGGGAATTGCGGCTCGCATTCACTTTACAATTTCTGTTCTGTTTAGTTATTTAATGCCGTTAATTCTGATGGCGTTTATGTACTACAGAGTTATTTCTGTTATTATGGAAAACATAAAGAAGACTCACTTTACTTGCTCGCACATGAATCGCATAAAACTGCGGGCAGTGAAAGTAATGATTTTTATCGTTGTAATTTTTGCTATTTGTTGGTTGCCTGGCCATATTTTACAAGTCGTCTCTGCGTGGTTTATTCAAAGTGGGTCTATCAAGTACATTATTTTCCACGATTTAGCATTGCATACTGCTTTTGCGCATAACTGGATTCATACAATTGTATATCCAACGTACAGTAAATTATTCCGAATGAGTATGCTTAAAATATTTTCAAAGACTAAAAAGTGGTTTTGCAGGTCAAGTAAAGTAAAAAACGCTATCGAAGTTGTAAAATGATATAAAATAACCACAAATTAAAAATAATTAATCAGATTACTCATGTATTGGTGTTTGTTATATAGTTTATATTTATATTAAATAATGCTAAATTAAAAAAAAAAAGCGTTACCTTTAGTTCTTCATGAATTCCTATAAAGTGAGTACTTATTACTTGATCCAAAGCAGTAGCAAATTGTTCAAATTTAGTTTTCTCATTATTATTGAGAAAATTTGGTTCTTCTAATAAATGTCGAACAATTCCACTTCGAGTTACAGGAATGAAATATTCCCTAGGAAATAAATAAATTAACAAGCAGTTTCATTAATAATATTTTATGTAAATTTAAATTACTGAATATCAACTTCTTCTTCCGGATCGGACGTTAAAAATTTCGGAGGTATTCGAATTTTCAACGCCGGCTGGACTGGAAACTTCACGGCAGTGCTCAACGTCTTGTTAGGAAGCAACACATCCGCTGTTGACGTGTGGGCGAAAAAAGAAGTTGATGATAACTAGCACAAAGGAAGAAAAAGGTCATTAAATTTAGCCATATGCTTTAAGCCAACTAGCACATTTACATTTTTTTTATATTATGAATCATTTGACATTTTAATCATGTTTTAAAGAGTTGTGCTCGTAACAAAACTTTGTTACGTAATTAGGGTCGAAACCAGCTGGATTTTATTTTTATATTTGCGCCTTTGGCAATAATTTAAACAAAATAATTTATGCAGGAAGTTATTTTTCATTCAGAACAACGACAGGTTTAAAGCTGGCCAAGGACAAATATAAATAACCTTTAGCCTTTTGATTTCCCATATTACTTTCGTGTTACATTATCGTAATGTGTATGTAATTATCAGTTAAATTTCTATCAACAATAAAATTATTGTACAAAAACGTTTTCCTGTTTTTTATTACAAGTGTTTTACCACTTCCAATTAACGTTTAAGGAGTGACTAGCAGATGACAAGGTAATGTTCACAAATGACGTCAAATTCAAATTAATCAATAATTTTTTCTTAAATAATTAGTTATAAATCTTGAGTAAAGTGAACCGCTAAACATTACAAGTAATATAAATTACAATTTATATTCATAAAGATTATATATATTATACTTATAAACTATAAATAAATTTGGGTGTGGTAGTGGAGAAAATATTACAGGTAAAAACATTCTCTTTGAAAATATAATTAAAATATTACTACATATTACACAATTTACACTTTTTATTAACTTACCCAATGGCATGGTTTTCGAAGTAATAAATTTGTTAACACTTGTCTACCGCAAAAAGCTGCCATTATATTTCCAAAGCACGGCGCGAAAAACCAAACAAGTTGGCACTGCGATTAAGAAGCACTTGTTACATTTGGCGTGCAATACGTGAGTAGAATCAGTATGGCACACCATAACCTTCACAGCAAAGCGCTCTATTTAATTGACTCATTTTTTTGAAGTTAGTTTAAAAATAAATGAACGAAAGAAAGAAAAGTGCTATAAATTTTTAATTTTTGTGCTTTATTTTTATTTCAGTATACCGATTTTAATTCGTCATCACTTTTGATCAAATTCTCTCTTTGATCAATAAAATTTAAAGTTATTTAAATACATATAATCTGATAAAATAAATCTACGTTACAATACTATAACTTATTCTTAAAGTTATAAAGCATTCTACTTGTCGTTATTGCTTTTTATAACAAATTCGTATATTGCGTAAAAAATAACGTATATTAAGTGCTGCTTCACCGCCATCCCTGAGTTTCGTGATACATTCTCTCAATGTTTTCTCTGAGCATGTTTACTTGCTCTAAAAATAAAAAGTACTCATTATTAAAACTAACAAACGATTGATTAAACGTATAATATTCACCTGGTTTCAAATTTGCTATAGTTGACTGTTTACGAAGAAATTCGAGGCACAAATCTTTACTAAGGCCAAACGCATGCATATTACACGTAAATGTTCTAAAAAAGACAAACAGCACTTATATATCATTGAACATTTTAAATTTTCTAATAAAATTCTACCCCAGCTGTCCAAATGTAATATTTTCTTGAAAATTTCTATCATCTACAATATCTTCTGGACTATACTGTTCGAAATCTCGTCTGGTAACTACGGGCCTGTGAGCACGTTCACATTGAACAGCATCAAAAAAAGCTGCATTCCAAAATCGTAAAGATTGCCATACGGGTTGATCTTTCAGATAAGTATAGAGAAATTCTTTGTACGGTTCACAGCCAGGAACAGCAACTAAAAAATCATTAAGTCGTAAATAATATATTACACTAAATCATTTACACAAACCTTCGTGGTAAAATGTAAAACACATGTTCATTAACGATTTTGCGGGTGAAAAATCATCTGATTCGTAACATTCGAATAATACTATCGCAAAATACTG
>JAQFZN010000073.1:0-61423 GCA_034687075.1 Geophilus carpophagus | reverse complement strand
GCCATCTAATTTACCCATCATGCATGGATATGAAAACAAAGGGCAATCGTTTATTGTGTAATTCAGTAGCGCCATCATGCGACAACTTTAAAAAATTTTGTTTAATATTTTACATGATTTTTTAAATATAACATTTAATCTAATTGTTAAGGTAACGAAATTAATTTTTTCAACATCTTCTGAATTTCCAGTTTGAATACCAACGAAATCCCGAACGATTTCTCCGGCTCGGGGACGGTCCTCTTTACCGACTCGAGATTCCCTTCGTTTCCATCGATGATACGGGTACATATTGCGTAATTGCAGATAATTGTCATGGAGAAGCGAAAGCTATAATATCTCTTCAGGTTTTTGCCAGAGGTAAAATAACAGTCATCGCCTAAATATTCTCGTTAGTTGGTTAAAAAAGAAATAAATTTGAAAAAATTCCATCTTAGGTCAAGGCAAAGAACACCTCATGTCTTACAGGCATCCATTAAAAGCTGGGTAAATAAACT
Source organism: Geophilus carpophagus (assembly GCA_034687075.1). Taxonomy (NCBI): domain Eukaryota; kingdom Metazoa; phylum Arthropoda; class Chilopoda; order Geophilomorpha; family Geophilidae; genus Geophilus; species Geophilus carpophagus. The sequence goes on along the minus strand of JAQFZN010000073.1, from coordinate 60,926 downwards.
TTTTCATATCACAGTTTATGAAAAATAAAAATTTATGACATATTTACGACTTTTTAAATGAAAATAAAATCTAATTACAGAAAAGTTGCCACTCGACCAATCTTTATTCGTCCATTAGAAAATGTAACAAGCAAAGAACAGGCCTCAATAACTTTAGAATGTGAAGTACAAGCTTCGCCTTTACCCGAAATCAGATGGGAACACGATGGACACGTGATAAGCTCACCTGATTTTCGTGCCGATTTCGACGGACGTGTTAGTCGGTTGAAAATAACTGATGTTTATCTCGAAGATGCTGGTGAATACACGTGTGTTGCTTACAACGATGCAGGAAAAGTGACATCGAGCGCCATTTTAACTGTTGAAGGTATTTTTTTTATATATTTCTAACTTGAACATTTAAGTTTACGAAAATATATAAATTTAAAAATTTTATTACTGTTGATGTGAGTCAGTTTCATTGACCTATCTTCGAGTTGGCCAATCAAACTGTTAGTGAAGTGTTTCTTTTTTGTATGCAAGAACCGTTTTCCGGTCATTCAAACGTAGTATTAAAAATTAGCAATTTCGTATTGTTTTGGGTGTGTTTTCCAGTAGCTAAATAACAAGTTGTATTTCTCTCCCTTGTGGAATTGATTTGTTCTCATTTTAAAACTTGTTTAATTGTGGTAATTTTAATATAAACTTTAATTGGTATTAAATATGATAATGCTCGAGTTGGTTTCGCATCATTTATTTGATTTTGATTTTAATTTCTGTTCAGTTGACATATTGGGAGCATTTATTAGGTCTATTTTGATTCGAATAACTCGGCAAAATGTATTACAAGTAATTTAATACAATTAAAATTAATTTATTTCACAGAGTCGGAAGATAAAGAAAACACACTTTGTACAGGTCATCAACATGTGAGACCAGCAAGTAAGCAGGAAGAAAAATATAAGTAACATTTTATAGATGAAAATTTACATTTTTTTATTGTGTGTAGGAAAGCGGGTTAAAATGGACACAAGTTTAAGTAAAGCGCGCCGTCGATTTTTTGTACCTCGTTTCCTCACTCAACCTCACAACCGAGTCGCCGAGGAAGGCGAAACGGTGCGATTTTCTTGCTCTGTCGTCGGTTTACCATTTCCGATCGCATGGTGGGAAAAAGACGGATCTAATCTTTACACTGACGGACGCATAACCGTATCGAATAAAGAAGACGTGTTTGCTGTAGAAATTCGTGACGTAAAACCAACCGATGCCGGTACATACACCGTTACACTCGAAAACACGGCGGGACAATCGTTCTCAAGTGCGAGACTTGACGTTATTTGTAAGTTTTTTCTTCAACATTTAATAAATAATATTTAATATTCAATATTAAAAACTAAAATTATAATATCATAATTTTTTTAGGGCGAAAAGGTGCACGAGCTTCGAATTTAATTATGTCACCGACCTTGAGATCATACTCACCGTCGCTGCATCAAACTCCGTCTCGTCCGTCTTCGCGAACCGAAACACATTCGCCATATTACGGGCATCGGTACGGATCCCCCTGCTTGGATGATGAAATGAAGGTTGCGCAGAGAAGTCAAGTCAAAGGAGAGGAAAAGAAAGCGAGGACTCGCAAACCGGTATTCGAAGCGACTTACGATGGGGCTAAAGCCGGTTTGAAGTTTCAACTCCGACCACAAAAGACAGGTGCGTGTGAAATAAGTGTTTGCTAATGTACTTGAAGGGTTAAACAGAATTTTTATTAGCTGAATCAACTTTATTTGCAGATGCTAAAATCACTCGCACGAGGTCATCGTCGGTTCCGAGCACAGCGAGAAAGTCTCAAATTGCACCGAAAAGAATCCAACGATCTCCATCACCGGTTTCTTTGAACCGAAAGTTATTGGACCAAAGGCCACCCGAGAGAAATAGGACTCGTAAAGTACCCTATAGGTCAGCATCACCATGTCCTGTTTCATCGAGGTCAAGTACCTCTGCAAGTTTGGGGTCTAAAACATCCTCTTCCGGTTACTCGTCGGATTGCGTTAAAAAGCCAATTGCCGAGAAGAAAAAAGGCGACAAATCGAGTGATGTTTTTACAAGATTGAGTCAGAGCAAAAAATCGTCCAATTCGACTAAAAATATACCGAGTCGGACTGAAACTAAGAAGAAGGTACCTGTTTATAACGTAAATTCACTAGTAATTGCACGTAATAAACCGAATAAACCGCGTAAAAGTATATCCCTTGCATGTACCAAGAAACCAGCGCCACAGTTTGTGAAAATTGTGCATGATATAATAGCAGAATTGCATGGCAAAGTACAAATAGAAATGTGTTTACGTGGTAAGTTTAAACGCGTATAACTTTTATTTTTCTTTACTTTTCTTCCTTTTTTAACGTTCTAATTCTTGAATTCAATGGGCGGGAATGAACGTTTTTCATGTTTGTGTTTCAGCAAGAGCACTTCCCTGTCATGTCACTTGGTTCCACGAAGACGAAGCCATCATTAGTGGAGGAAATGTATGCCCTTCACTTGTTAACGAACGTGGCTACCTCACGTGTCGTCTGGTGATCGAGCCTGTGCAGAGGGAATCGGCGGGAAAATACCGTTGTAGAGCAAGCAACAGATACGCTTCAACTGAAGCTGTTTGTTTCTTACTTGTTTTAGGTAAGGAAAAAATCAGTTTTAAAAATGTCACGTTGTAAAAGCTTAAAAAAATTAAATGTTTATTAGGAAGTTGTTTGATCGAGTTAAATGAAATTTAATTTTCTTTGAAAGAGTGATTAAGTTTAATAAGATGATGTCATAAACATATTTTTGTGGTGAGTTGTGGGGGTGAGACGAAAAGGGTCGTTTGTATAATTTGTCGATTTATTTCACTCAAGCTGAAAAGAATGTGACAAGTTTGTTGACAGTTTGTTAGTTTGTTGTTTGTTGAATCTAGTTGAGTTTTTAAGATGTGTCATGGTGTCATCTCTAATTTTATCATCAATTTAACTATGATTCAAATTGTGAGTTTTAAACCGCACTCAAGTGACTTTTTATATAAACATTGGTATCCTGTTAGTACAATATCTACTTTCAGATTTTTTTAAAAAAATTATTTGGACGTGTTGAAATTTTCTCACATTTTAAAATTCGTTTCAATAGATTGATTATTGATGGGGGATTTAATGAATCGCCATTTTTAACAGTGAGATATACAATTTGTAAAAGAAGTTCATTGAAGGTAAAATGTTTATATTCAGAAAAAAAATCACTTTGAGTTCTCGATGAACATAGTTTTAAAATAACTAAAAAGTAAATTATTTTTTTAACATAATGGCGGTTTATTTTAACTGTAAAACTCACAGGTGAATCCCACATGGAAATAATTTCTGAACCACATTTTCAAACTTTATAAATTATAATTCTAAAATTAAACGCGATAAAATAAATAAAGTAAAAATTCTTTACATAAGAATTATTATCAACAAACCTATTAAATATAATTAAACTTTAATTAAAAATTATTTATTTAGTAACCTAATTTTTTTCCTACTCTTCTTTCAGACTCTGTTACTTGCACCGAATTAATCAACGATGACACCAACAATTCTTCCTCTGCACTGGAAACCATTATCACATCACCCTCATCTGCTCGTTTACCCATTAACCACGACCCCTGTGTGAATCCAATGATGAATGGAGTTAATGCAGCCTTTACTACTTGCAAGATTCATGAGACAAATGCCGATAAGGAAGCAAAGGCTTATTCAGATCCCATGCTTAGTGTGGAAAAAGAAAACTTGTTACAGAAGACTCCTTCTATACTTGTAAGTTGCAAATTAATTCCCGGAGAATTAATTTGTTTATAAAATTAAAGGAAATTCTCTTTTTGCGTGTTAAAATATTATTCAACATATTTTAATAAAGAGTTAATTTGATAGTAATTAAATAAAAATAAATTATTTTAATTTTGCATTGGAATTTTTATGGTTCAATAAAGTTGTTAATTTTTAATGTTTGATCTAACGACCTAGAGAAATGAATTTGGAGTTGGGAGTGTTTGAATTTTGATAATTCGTATTATTTTATTTACTTTCGTTTATTTTTTTTATTTCTTGTTTTTATCTATAAATGTATGTCGATTGAGATTACTTTGTGTTGAAGGAAAGGATAATGTTATTTTGATTTCTGATAAGCAAGTCAACTCTCTGATTGGTTGATGAAACGGCCAGCTGGAGAGTTGACGTTGGTATGTTAGTGTAAGAATGTTTCAAAGAGGGAGCAAGAGTTTGAAGTAGGAGGAACGAGTTTTTGAGACTTGTTGAGTATTTACTGAATTTTTGCATATATTTTGATTTATTATTTAGATTTATTATCTAGAATTAGCGCGCTTGCAGAAATAAGGTATAGAATGAATGCGGAAATTTAATTTTTATTTAAAGTTTAAAATTTAAATTTTTGAATATTTAATTATTTTAGAATTGTTTTATTTGTTTAAGGTGATGGGTTAATTTGAGTTAATTTTATTCGAAAAGGGGGTTTGACTAAGGAAATGGAACGAAGGTTAAATAAGAAAAAAATTATTTAACTTATTATGTTTGAGGAATGCTTTATTTAAAATATTTATTTAATACCAAATAGTGTTATAACACCTGTGCAGGTGTTGTAAAATGCGGCCAATGCTAAAGAACGTGCGCAGGAAATATTTTAATCGGTTTGATTTCAAATTTATAAGTAAACAATTAAATTGTTTAGTTTTCTTAAACAAATAGACAAAAATTTTGTTAAGATTTATAACAATTTAGTTAAAATAATTTAGTTTTAATAATAACTACAGATTTTTTTTTTCATTTTTATTACCACACGTGTTTTGAGTTATTAATCACATGACCTAGTAACAATTATCTTTAACGTTTGAATTTTACAGGTAGTTTCTTCGAACGATCATCATCTATCCGAATTACCACTCGCAGAATCTAGTTCCTGTAATGAAGGCCAATTTCTCAAATATCCAAGTAAGTTAACCGTAAATCACTCCCAAGTATTCTATCTTTAAACCAAAATTTAAATTGAAATTAAATTTAATAGGCGAACGTCGCAGGTCATCTTTAAAAGAGTCGCCAGCTCATATCACTAAAGGTCCTGAAGATATCACAGTTCTAAGAGGAGGAAAAGTAGTACTCAGAGTTTACTTTGTTGGAAATCCTCCGCCAACTGTCATTTGGACCAAAAGTGTAAATTACTTCTTTTTTTTTTTTTTTAAATGTTTACATAAAATGTCAGATCTTATCAACTGAATTTACCACTAATCACAGGGTCGCAAAATTGTGCAATCAGATCGTGTTACCATAGAAACGAAAGAAGGCATGTCAATTGTACGTCTTTCAGATGTCGACTCTGACGACAGTGGCAAATATGAAGTTGCTGTTGAAAATGAGTATCACAAGGCCACTCATTTTTCTTCAGTAGCAGTTGAAGGTGAATAATATTTTAAGTTGAAATTTGTAATAAAGTTTAAAGTAAAGTTTTTTATTCTCATAAGAAAATTGATTGTTACGTTGAAAGTTTTACAAGTTGTGAAAAATTTCAAGGCTTTAAATTTGATGATGTGTTTTCAGGTGCACCAGAACCTCCAACCGACAGCCCAAATGTGGCAGATGTGAGATCGTCATCCGTAACGCTTTCTTGGTATGGTTCTGCTTATGATGGAGGATCAATGATTACTGGTTACGTGGTTGAAAGTCGGTTGGCAAGAGAAAATCAATGGCAAGTGGCAACTAAAAACTGCTTGAGCACCTCGTACAAATTGAGAAACTTAGTACCTGGATCCGAATACGTTTTTCGCATCAGAGCACAAAATGTTCACGGAATTAGTTCTCCGAGTAAAGAATCCGAAACTGTTTACATACCAAACGAAAATGAGGCAGCTGGTAATCATTTTATTTATTTGAAAATCTTTTTTGAGTTAATCTTTTTTTTTTTTAAGAATTTAAAAATGGAACAAACATACAACACAGATATGTTACTATTGATGAGAGTGGAACTGGATTTTCATCTCGGTATCAACTTCTTGACGAAATTGGCAGGTATTTTGATTTGAAGTTAATATCTTTAATCTTATTAGAAATTCGTAATTAATTTTTTTTCTTCTAAAAGAGGGCGCTTTGGTCAAGTTTACAAAGTAATGGAAAAGGAAAGTCAGCTGTTTTGTGCAGCAAAAATAATTAAATGCATCAAATCATCTGATAAGCAAAAAGTTGAAGATGAGATTAAAATCATGAATAAATTAGATCATCCAAAACTGATCAAACTGATTGCTGCATTCAAAAATGCAAGAGATATTACTATGGTTATGGAATAGTAAGTTAGAAATTAACTAGAAATATTCTATTTACTCTTTTAACATTTATTTATTTTAAACAGTGTTGTGGGCGGGGAATTATTCGTTCGAGTAGCGGCTGAAGATTTCATTTTAACGGAAAGAGACTCAATTTTATTCATGAGGCAAATTTGTGAGGGAGTTCGTTACATGCATGAAAAATATGTGATGCATTTGGATTTAAAACCGGAAAATATTCTTTGCTTATCATCACATAGTCATCAGATCAAATTAATTGATTTTGGACTGGCCAGAGTTTACGACCCAAAAACGCCTTTGAGGGTTTTATTCGGAACTCCTGAATTCGTTGCCCCTGAAATCATCAATTACGACACTATTACTCCTTCCACTGATATGTGGAGCGTGGGTGTCGTCTGCTACATTTTGTAAGTGATTAAACAATCAAATTAAATGATGGTACTTGAACTTTTATTTTTGAAAGATTATCCGGGTTGTCACCGTTCATGGGCGAAAATGATTCTGAAACATTTAATAACATCACAAGGGCGGAATTCGATTTTGACGACGAAGCTTTTACCAATATTTCTAAACAAGCAAAGGATTTTGTTACAAAATTATTAGTTAAAAATATCGAGTAAGTTTTTATTTAATATGAATTTCTCAAAAGAAAATAATGTATGATTTTTAAATTTGTAGTAAACGATTATCAGCTCAAGAATGTCTTAGAAATCAGTGGTTGGCACAACAGGAGCGTCATATGAGTACGTTACAATTATCTACGAGCAATTTGAAAACATTTTTAGCCCGAAGAAAGTGGCAGGTAAGAAGAAAAAAAATTCTGAATATATTTATCTATCTAAATGTGACATTTAATTCTCATTTTTGTGTTATTTCTCTATAGAAAACTGGTAACGCAATTTTGGCTTTACAACGATTAAAATCAAAAGGAAGATCTGCAAGTTGTACTGAAATGAGAATTAATGCCTCGCCCAAACATAATTCATCCGTTTTAGATTCATTTCTCAGTGAAGATGAAGCTATTACTTCGCCTCAATCGAAATATAGTCCGGAGAAAGAAGATAATTTGGGAAATAATAATAATAGTACAAATAATTCAGTTACAGATGATAAAGAAAAACTGAATTCAATTAAAATTAAAGGAAATGATGTTCAACGCAGATCACATGGTCAATCGGCAAAGATTTACACGAGTCAAACCACAATTGAAATAACATCTGATGAAAAGACAACCAAGACTAACATTAAACAAATCCAAGGATCAAATAGTAACGAAGATGTTGTACCTCCTTTACCTGGCAGTTCCCAGTCAGAAAAAAAAGTTTTAAAAACATTCGGAGTTAAACTTAAACATAATGTTCGCTCATCTTCAGTTCCAATTTTGCCTATCGGTAAATTCAGCAAAGAAGCTCGAACACCCAGTACCGGAGAAGCGAAAATAATCCGAAAATTAGATGAAAAATTAGTTGTAAAATCGGGGAAAATGGCCATGTTTGAGGTGGAAATTGACAGTAAGTTGAAAGTCCAAGTTTCATGGTACAAAGATGGTGAGCAAATATTCGGTGATCGTAGACGTATATTTTCATCAAGTGGAAATCGATTTTTTTCTCTGCGAATTTTGAAAGTGAGTTCGGCTGATGTCGGCAAATATAAATGTTTAATGAAGATTGGTGAGGCTGCATTAAAGAGTGAAGGACATTTGATTATTGAAGAATGAATCTGTTTCAAATTAATTAATGTATTTTTTTTTTTTGCTTCATTTTATCTTTTTTTTGGATGATGAGTTTAGTGATTGTTTTCAATTGCATAGTGCCAATATTTTTTTTGAATCTCATTTTTGTGCCTAAAATTGTGAATAGTAATTTATATATATAAGATTGTGATTTGTCGAAATCCCGAGTCATGTTCATGACATTATCATTAAGAAATGGAGATGAGGATGAGTTTGCGATGAGGTTTTTTTTTTCTTTTGTTTCTTTTTGTAGCAAAGCTTGTTGTCCTCATCACCATTTTCATACTGCTTTTTTTGTTTGGAATTAATATTTTCAAAAAAGTAGTAAATAAAATGAAAAAAAAATAATAAAAAATATAAAAACTACGGTTTTGATTGAAATGTATAATTCTTTGAGTAGAAATGAGGTGCAGACGTTTCTAATTTAACATTAGATTTTAGTTCTTTGATTTACTGAGATTTTGGTATAAATCATTAAGTCGCGACAAGAAGCAACTAAACTGACAACTGCGCATACATTGAAAAGCATTTAATATTAAAAAGAATAAAGAAATTAATCAGATTAAAGGTTTTAAATAATTTAATGCTGAGAAACAATTAAAATTAAACGTTTTATACAAAGGAATTTGTATGAATGAAAATAATGCGGCAAATTTGAATAAGAAATGTGAGCAGTAAGATAATTTATTTACAAATGTATGATTATTTGAACATTAAGTTAAAATTTTATTTATGCCATCTCTTTAATGCTTGAATAAAAACCAAGATAACAAAATTTTGCTTCGATATTTTGTTACCTTGGTTTTGTTAGTACTTAAATACTCCTCCGAGATGTCGCTTCTGAATCATGGCTCGCCCAGTCACTATCCAAATAAAAACCGGTCTTACATCTGCAGTGATGTCATGTCAAGTCCAAACCCCGTAGCTTATCGGGAAGCAAAAATGGCGAAGGTGAAATCGACGTTAGAATGTGTGATTTCATTGGAAACAGTGACACACCTACAAGGGAAACAGTTCTGTAAATAAGAACAAACTCATTATACAACTTCCAGTAAAGCAGACAACAATCATGCGGTGAGTACAAAGCATAATCTAAAGTATTAATCAAAATCGGCAGGAAAGCCGAATAGGTACTTGATAGTAACAATAAAAAAAAAGAAAAAATCGAAATGAATCAATTACACAAATACCGAAATTACAAACTACGAAAATAAATAATATACTTCTAATGAAAAATTACGTAATTCACCAGCAATAATTACTTCAATCTATAATTACATCAACACATGCTTTTATTAATAACAACAAAAAATTAATTTTTCTTCATTTTTAATATATATTATAATTAACTTTTATTATATTTTATTAGATTTAATTATGTTTAATTAAGGTATTTCTATTTTAACTATTAGTAACACGCGTTGAAAAATTGGCAATAGATTCAACATTTTGCCTCATTGCAGATATATGGAAAAAATTTACAATTAATGTCGAAGAAAATTAATAAATTAAAAATAATGGGGTGTGACAGACCAAAATTGATTGAATATTTTAGGATCACACCTGCTTGTTATATTTATCCAAAAATAACGACTGAGAAAATTAAATTTAATTCAATAAATACTATATTTTTTGTTTTGTAATAAAAGAATTAATTATTATATAAACAAAATATTTCCCCTATTAAGTGTTTATCTTTAAATCACCTGTAATTTGGTGAAGTAAGTTCAAGGTTAACGAAGGTGATGTATGGAAATAAGAGAACTAAATTTCATTTGTCACCTTAAAATTTAAAATTAATTAAAAATCTTTTTTTTAAATGTTTCTGCCACTAGTTTCATCTCATTATATTATTAGTAAGGGCAATTAAGTGGATTTTGTAATCTAGTGCCAAAAAAAAGTGAATCATAACGAACTTGTGAAAATAAATGTGGTTTCATCACGAGGGAAGGAAAATATCAGCCAAAAAAAAGACCTTGGCCTCGATATCACATCGAAATGATCTTTTTTAAATCTTCTAAGCAATGTTACACGCAATTAATTCTGATGAAAAGAATAAATTTCAAATATTAATACTCATAATAAATTTTAAAGACTTAAAAAATGGCGGTTTAAAAAAATAGAAAAATTATACAAAATAAATCAATATTTTTATTTCAGTTCTAAATAAAGAATTATTTTGTTTTGATTGATGAGATTACATCAGATTTAACTGAAAAAAAAAATTAGAAATGAAAATAAAATATATATAGGTTGGTTTTGATTATTTTTTTTTCAGAGGAAAAAAGGGTCGATCCCGGATTTAAAGTTATTTTCAGAAAGGTATAAAAAGACACAATAAGGTCGTGATTGATGTTTTGCATAGGTTTTCTTACATTTTATTTAAATATATGCCAAATGTGATCACATTAAAAATGTTTCGTAACTGATACTCGATTTTATTCATTTATTTCACTAGATTGCTCTACATAAACAAATAATTAGAAGAAAAACATGCTGGTTAATAGACTCATTTCTTATAATCTCCAATAATCATTTTTTACCAGACATTTTATTTTCATTACCCAATTTTTACCTGCACACGTGTTTTAAATTAAATTGGATCTCTTCCAAATTGAATGGATTCTTAGTCTTATCTAACATTTCTCTGTATAAAGACTCACTTTAAACGAGTCTAACCTTTATTTTTTCCTGTTTACTAAATCACAAAATGTCGCAAAATTGAGCTGAAAATTAATCCGAGTATCAACAAAATGGAGGCAAGAAAATAATCCTCTTAAAAATTACCCAAAACCCACCTCTTCATGCTTGTTTTTCACCTTGAAATTCCGTATCAAACTTAAAAACACCTTGAAATTTAACACTAGACATGACATTATTCAAATATGAGATTATAAAATTAATTATTTGTATTTTTCAATTCAAATAGAAAGAAAAACGGAAATGTAAAGAAGCAAAAGCTCCTTCCTCGCCTGGCGATCGGCCTTCGTCTCCGGTCGCCTCATTTGCCGTCCGGTGTTCGTCTTCCTTGAGATTTCACGTGGCTGCTATGACGTCCCATTTGCGCCACATTGCCACTGAACCTGCTAATCTCAACCATAAAATCATGACCCTCGTTGAAAAAAGTCCTAAACTCAAACATCGGTCACGCTCTCAGCTCAATGTGTCGGATTCTGTAAGATTTTTATTATTTTTTTTATTTATTTATTATAAAAATAATATTGTTTTTCATAATTTTCTCTTAAAATACGTGATGAAATACTCACACTTTGTTAACTATAACCTTCCATGTTAATAATATGTTTGTCGATCATTTATTTTTAGTGCGGTATGCATGTCATATTTATTTTTAAACCCTTTCGCTGTCGGTTTTTCAGAAGTGACAGTGTTGTAAATAAAACAGATAAAATTTTATCATTGCTTCAGGCAACTGAAACTCATCGCATTGATTTCACTCATCAGTAAAATAATATGATTAACTTTTCTCTTATTACTCTGTTTACATATTATGCATTACATAATAAGATATTAAGGTAATAATTAATATTTCATATTTTTTCACCTTTAATCGTGATTCGTAATCACACTTGTTGATTAATTAATAGATTAAACATCTGTAATTAGAGCTGGAACTGTTTGTCGTTTTATTACATTGATTTATCCGATTGTCGTCTAGGAAACATATTATAAACATTAACCTTTCATTGTGTTGCAAGTACATAAAAATTAATGTATTTTCTTATTCTGATATTTTTTTTTAGGATTTAAGTGTGGATACAGCGAGTCTGTCTCAGGATTCTCAAACTGACCGTTCACCAAACAGGTTGAGTCCTGGTGTGTGCCCGAGTCCGAAAATCCCATCGAGTCCATTGGTTGAATCAGAATTGAGTTCTGGAGGAAAAAGAGGGATTCGAAGTGCTAGGAAAATTGAGTGGGAAATATTAGAAGGGTTGAAAGAAGGACAAAGATGTGAAGAACATCCTTCGAAACATGAGGGATTTTTATTGAAAAAAAGAAAATGGCCGCTGAAAGGATGGCATAAGGTAATAAGAATTTTTTTTAATGTCTTAATTTGATTTTAAATTTTTTTTATTTTTTTATTTTTTAGCGTTACTTTGTTTTAGATAAAGGTATTTTGACGTATGCAAAAAATTTAAACGAAATGACTCGCGGTAAATTACACGGATCTATTGATGTTGGGTTATCAGTGATATCAACTAAATTACGGGGTTGTCGCATCGATATCGATGCTGATGAGTGTATTTATCACTTAAAGGTAGGGTAAATAAAAGATTATTAAAGATTTGTTGATAATATTGTTGCTTTTTTTGAAATTAGGTAAAACCACAAGAAAATTTTGGCGAATGGGTCGAAGAATTGAGGCGTCATCGCCTTCATCGTCAACACGAGATTTCGTTTGGAACGCGTGACAAAAACAAAACGCTTACTCCTATTGAGGAGAAATTGCCCCTTTCGCCAGTATTAAACATGTGCCAGGCAGATCTTGTACAAAGCTTTGGTCAGCCAAGGACAAATCGCAGTCCAAGTTGCTTTAATGCAGCGATTCAGCAAGAAAAAGTTGCTGCATGGTTGGCTGAGTCCTCAGGAATGGAACAGATCAATAAAGATTTGGCCAATATTCATCAGACAATCTTTCAATTAAACTCCACACTTGAACAGCTCAAAGGAATGATGTACAGTGTTTCCGACCCATCAGTCGAAGTAAATAAATAAATAAATAAATAACTTAATTAAATAGATAAACAAAAATTATTTTGGATTAAAATTTGTATTTTTGGTTTATAGTTAAAGGGACTTTGCACGCCAATGACTTTGAAGAAAGAACGTAAAAGATTTGTTTTACGTAAAAAGAAAGTGAGTAAAACTTTCTCAGCTGAAATATCTTCAGGCAATAATAAAACAGTGCCTGCATCTGAAGTAACAACCGATTCCATTCCAGTAAATTTCATATTTTTTATTATTTTTATGAAATTCACTAATTAATTTAAACATAATTAAAAAAATTCTACGAACAGTTATTATCCGGACCGGTAAATATACGTGAAATGGCTCATCTTAGCACATCAAATCCAAATTTACCGACAACTGAAGAGAAATTACGACCTCACAGTTTACCGGAAGCAACTCAATTATACGCTGGTGGTTTTGCTGCAGAGTTAAGAAATAAAGAAATGAAATTGAGGGAAGAATTTCTTGGACGGGCTAAAGACAGTGAATACATGAATTTAAAGAATTTGAATGATTAATTTTGTTTACATTTTTTTATTTTCTTCTTGTTAGTTTACTGTAATCTAAGATCAACTTTACGATCACTTTATGGCGAACAAAATCGAATGAGAAATGCTTTTGATCATGGCGATGACACACTAGTTAATAGCACATCAACACCCACCTCTCATCTGGTAACTAATTTGAAGAGTTCTCTGGCGCAGGTAAAGGGCCCAGGTCTCGTTTAGTAGCTTTTTATAGTTCTTTTTTTTTGTTTTGGCTTTTCACTGTCAAGTGATACTTTTTTTATTTTGCAAAAATTATTTGCATGTTTAAGTGTTATTTTTATACTTACTTATATAAACAAGGAAAAAAGCTTTTTTTGACCTGGTCCCCACTTGTTATGAATTGCTATCTGCCAGTGTTTTTGAATTATTTGTTGAGTATAAAGAAATTGTTTATTCAGCTTTTATTATTTTGATTTTTTAATTTTTTAGGTCGTTCAGCAGAATTCGGATTTGCGCGCACGTTTGCATAGGATTCATGCTGAATCGGAATTGAGTGAAGCTTCCTTTACAGCCGATCAAGTATATAAATATATATATATTTAATATTTTATTTCTTTTATTAATAATTTTAAAAAAATTTAGTTTTCTGCTTTTTTTCAACAGCTTCCTAAAAATCTTCATCGATCAGTTTCTTATGAAAGTTCCTCCGTTTTATCCACATCAGAATACTTTGATGCAGTTGAATATTTAGGAGGCCAATCTGATACCTCAACTGAGGTATATAATTTTTTTTCTTTTTAAATTTATAAATAATTAAATAAAATAAAATGTAGGGTTCATTGACCGATGAAGAGGACGATGGGAGCTTTACAAGTGAAAACTCCGAAGCAGCAACAGAATACGCAGCACCAATTCAAAGTGGTATTCTCTAGGTTTAATCATAACAAATCATTAATTTAATAATATAAAAAAAATCGTCAACATCATTAATTACTCTAGATTTTTACTTTACTTTTTTATTTCTATACTTTTATCTTTTTGTGTACTTTTTCTTTCTTTTATCATCAGCTACTTATAAAAACATATCTATTTGCCTTATTAATGGTGGGACGTAGAAAAATACAAACATATTATCATTTGATGTGATTCATTGTACATTTATATAAATAACTTATAGGAAATAGTTATAGATGAAATGATGAATAAATGTTTACTAACTTATTTAAGTCTTTTAAAACTAATGTACTTTCTGCTTTAGGGTCTTTATTTCTCAGATGTTTTTATTTATTTTTTTTTATTTTCTTATATCTCAGTAAATAAATGGCCCTGAGCGCTTAAACCTAATTACTGGCAGTCTTGTCTTTATTTTGAACTTCTTCTCTTGGGTTACACAAAACAATTTTAAAAATATAAAAATTTGGAAATATTGACATAAAAAAACAAAGGAATTGGCAGTGGATACAGAAAATGTTTGTAATTTTTATTTTCTTAGTTTTTCCTTTATTTCTCTTTTATTATTTTGATTTGAAAATGTAAACAATTTTAAATTGCTTTTATTATTATTAATTTTTTTTTCTTTTGTTTATATTTCCAAGATGCGGATGAAATGATTCTTCTAACCGGACGCAGGACTCGTCTTCCTTCAACCCAACCTGATAAAGGAGATTTTAATTTATGGAATTTATTATGTAAAAATATAGGAAAAGATTTGTCTAAAGTGTGTATGCCTGTTACACTTAATGAACCTCTAAATACATTACAAGTAATTCCTACATATGAATTAAATTAAAACATTTTTTAATGTTAATTAATTTTTATATCAGAGATTATGCGAAGAATTAGAATATGCTGAACTTATTGACAGAGCAGCGGAAATAGATGATCCATTTGAGCAAATGGTTTGTAAATATTAGTATTGTTTATTAGAAAATCAATAATAATAATTTTTTTTTATATTTTTATAGGTATACATTGCTGCTTTTGCTGTTTCTGGATACGGTAGTTTATATTACCGTGCTAGTCAGAAGCCATTTAACCCATTACTTGGTGAAACATATGAAAATATTCGAGAAGATAAAGGATTCAGATTTATAGCTGAGCAAGTTAGTCATCATCCACCCGTTTCTGCTTCTTATGTTGAGGCTAAAAATTATGTGCTTTGGCAAGGTGGATAATTTTCTACTAATTTGTTATCAACAAAACAACATTTTTCTAATGTCACATTAATTTATATTAGATATGCGAATTAAAACAACGTTTTGGGGAAAATCTATGGAAATTCAACCCATTGGATCAGTGAATTTGATACTAACAAAGTAAATACTTGATTTTTAATGTTTATTTAACAACTCATTAATTTTTATTTTAATTGATTAGAACAAAAAGTAAATATAAGTGGAACAAAGTGACTACTTGTATTCATAATCTCTTCAGCGGACAAAGATGGGTGGATCAATATGGAGAATTGTGCATTACTAATGGAGTCGCGAATTGTAAATTAACATTTGTAAAGGTATAATCCGAATCTATGACAACAATATATTTTTAAACTTTGATTTTTCTCTTTTTATTAGTCGAGTTACTGGTCCAACAAAAAACACGAAGTTCGTGGAACTGTGACTAACAAACAGGGGAAAGTCATTCACCATTTATTTGGTCATTGGAACGAAGGTCTTTATTGCGGTGTTTCTCCTTCAGCTAGATGCATTTGGAGGCCTGGTATATTAAACATCTGGTTTTAATTTTTTGAATAAGTGGCTAAGATAATTAAATAATAGGTGTGATGCCTGAAGACTACAAATTGTATTATGGTTTCACCCAATTTGCTATCGAGTTAAACGAATTGGATCACCACATCGCTAATTTTCTTCCACCGACTGATACGCGCTTCCGACCAGATCAAAGGTTTATAATAAATAAATTAATTATATAATTAAAATTTAATTAATTTTTTAATTTAGGCTTTTAGAAGAAGGTGATGTAAATAGAGCTGAAGTAATGAAATCACAACTAGAGCAAGCGCAAAGAGAACGGAAAAAGAAACGAGAAGAAAGTGGAACTGTTTTTGAACCGATGTGGTTTAAGTACGTTATTTTAAAACTGAGATTATTAAATAAACTAATTAATTATTAAAAAATACTTATATTAAATTTGCTTTTTCAGGAAATGCGTGACAGATAATCAAGAGGAATATTGGGAATACAATGGATTGTATTGGCAAATGAGGTCCACGCCTGGTTTTGCCAACGTTCCATTCCCATTAAGACTCTGGTAGATTTTGAGATGCTCAGTTTCGAGATATGGTGCCTTTAATTAGAAAGGGATTGTGAATGACATTGGTTTTAGGATCGTTTAGATATTTTATTTTAAAATATTGTTACTAAACCATACGTGTGTAATTGATTTTATTGTTTTTTTTTGTTTAAAAAAAAAACAAATCATTTCTTTAAATTAATTTTAAAAAAATTAACGTCACTTTTGCGTCCTATTTATGCAGGATATACTTTTTATTATAATTTTTTTATAATTGTATTTTTAAAATGTCGATATATTTGTTTGCATTATGAGTTTTATTATAATTTTTCATAAATTATAATTTTTTAAAAACCACTGCAGTATTCGAAAAAAATCATACATCTTTTTAAATTGAATTAGACATTCATTGATACCAATTAAAAAAATCCTAGAAGCAACGACTAAAGAAAAATGAATCGCTAATCAGTCTTAAAATAAATTTTAGTAATTGTAATTTAGTAGTAATTCAGACTGTTGATTGCGAATGTGTTTACGATTATCAAAAAGGGTTTGATTCTTAATTTTCTTTTAATTTTTTGTTGCCTACAAGAATTTTTGCTAGCTTTTGCATTCTTAAAGCTAAATCTGCTGCTCATTTTATTGAAAAGTGCCCATGTGATAAAACTAGATCTTGTTTTTATTGTAGTTAGCAGATAAAACTTTAAGGCTGTTAGTAGCGTGAATCATCAAAATTGTACATAAACTGTTTGTGTACAGTGTAAAGTCTTTATATTATTGTAAAAGGTTAATTGATGCCTATTAATTGAAGTTTATTTCTGCGTTTGCCTCTATAGAGATATTAAACGAATTACTAATCACATTTGTTTACTAATTTTATTCAAATGTGTAAATATTCGTTATTTGCAACGCTTCTCAGAACAAAAATTTTAAACTGTAGTGTCGATGGTTGTCGCGAGACGGCAATGTACGAACATGACGTCTGCGCTAAAATAAGCATCGTTCTTTTTCCTCTTGTTTTTCGACAAGAATTCAATGAGATGATGATGGCAACAACGAAAAGCCGATGGAAATCATCTTTTATATGAATCTGGGTAAATATAAACTTTATTTAAGTCACAAAATTTATATTTATACATGAAAATATTATTCCCGAAATCACGGCTTCCCAGCAACGACTGTTACTGATATTAAAAATTACGATCAATGATACCATTCAACCCGAAATTAAGATTAGAATTTCATTACCTTTTATACATAAAGCTTAGAATTACAATAAGCCATAACGAAACGTATAACAAAACCTAGTTAAAATCCATTTTTATATTACTATTAAAAATAATTTGATAGTTTTTAAACCAAATAAAAATTAGGTAATAAAAAAACACAATACAAAAATTGATAATTATCTGAAATTCTTTATTTTATTGTACCGATCAATCGATAATAATTTAAATACAGACTTTTAATTTGAATACAAACATACCTAGTGTTTTTTAACCTTTGTGAATAAAAAATTTTAATTTAAAAACTGGTTCTGCACTGCCCAATTCGTTAAGTGGATCCATCTTAGTTTTAACTCACAATTTTTCAGATACAACATTTTTGCAGCCAAGGGCATTATAACAACCCCAGAAAAAAAAATGAAATTAATTACCGAAAAATTTTTGACCAATGAAAATCTGTTGTCCTCTGTTGACATAAAGGTAGATGTATGAATATTTAAAAATGGGGTTAGATTCAGATAAGAATAACTTGCCCACCGGTCACGCAAAGTTTCTCATTGGATGAGTTCGTGATTTTTAAACTAAATTATGCTGTCATCATTTTAAATTTATTCATTTTTCAGATTAAAAGGAAGATACAACAAAAACAGGGAAGATAAAAAGGAAAACTAACAAGATGCCTGTGATAGCTAAAGAAAAGGAATCAGGACACGGTAAGTTTTTCTTTAAAATATGTAAAAAAAATTAAATTTCACATTTAAAAAAAATTGAAATTTTTTTAGAAACGTTAAAATTGAATGATCATCAAACATGTAAAAACGAAAACCATTCATTATCACAGGCTTCGAGTACCGGTAAATCAATTCATATTATCATCCATTATTATTATCAAAATAAGCCATTTTGTTTATTTATTTTATTAACCCTAAAAGTGCCCTATACATGTGCTCCTAAAATCTTCTTTCATCAATCAATCAATCGATAAAAAACATTATTACTTACTGCCACTGGTTTCAACGCAGTCACAAATCAATATTTACGTCACTTTTATTGATATTTTTTTCTACTTACTTGTTAGTTACAAAATTATAAACTCTGAATGGTTGTTTCGACCTCGTGCACATTTTGTTTATATGATTCAATTGCGCGGGCCAATCAGAGTTGAGTAGTCAAAACTCACAGTCATAGCCCTTGCTCAACATACTGTTTCAATACATTACACCTGCGATCCAAGTTGCTTATTTTGAGTTCATGCAATACTTACATCCGTAAAGGCCTCAGGCCATAATTTTTTTTTCTACCGGGAAGGAGGTGTCCTTTGAATTTACGTCGTTGGATTGGAAGTAGAATCCCGGTGCGATTTTTTAAAACGTGCGAATTTACTTTTTAGTATATAAAACCCTTAGATGATGATTAAACGTGAAGGGAAATTGAATCACCCTACAAAAGAGAAAGGTAAGAAACAAATGAAAAGTAAAATTGACACTAACTTTTCTCGTTTAATTTAAATTTCTCAAAAAGTCCTCGTTTCGAGCGTAGTAAAATTCAAAATGGCATTTACGGTATGCGCGAAATGCTTGTAAATGTTATTTTTAAACTCGCTTGATTTACTCAACTCATGAATTCAGTCTAATTAGAGTTTAAAAAAATTAAGGAAGAAATAGTGAAGTAGAAAAATACTCTTAAGTGTGAGTACATTTAACTGGTTTCTACCAATTCGGTTTTAACCTTGAGATTCATGCATCCACCTGAGTCCTAAGTCGTTACAACATTCCTACCTTACACCAACTTACCACTCCCCCTTTAGGTTCCGCCAACTTCAACTCGCCCAGTTGAGACAATGCCAGGTGTATGGTGGTATTCGCATTAGCAAGGTGTGTTGCCCGACACGGACTTTTAAATTTTGATTTCAAATAAGTTGGGTAGAAAAACTTTGCAATTTGATTTCACTCGCCGATTATTTTATCCGATTTGACACGAAAATCCGATTTCTGACACCTGTGAAGAATTCAATAAGCGAAGTGTGTGAGTGAGTTGCCGTTTATACCTTTTAAGTGACCCGCTGGCCGTTGACCTGAACGGGGAGTTGTCCTTTAAGGCTTAAACTTGACTAGTTTTAAGTATTCTTAACCAGTTTAATGATATTTAATTCCGTTTTTGTTAATTGTTAACTGTCTTTTTTTTTTTTTGAAAATAAGACGAGATTTATCGCCCTGTTTGTTTTAATCTCACCTTTTTACCGGTGGTAGTTTTATAGTCGACACACGCTAATTCTTGTCTTTTGTGTACACGAAATATCGGTAATAACCTAGTTTTTATGTGTCAATACATTTCTATTTGTCATGTGGTTATGAGTCAATTGGCGGAATTTGAATTGATTACTTCATACATACTCGCAAGTGGTTTAAATTTAAACTAGTTTAATTAAGTAAGAAGAAAATGGTTTTTTGTGGTGGGAGATTTTTCTCACATGAAGAGGAGGATTTCTATCTGTTAAAAAGTATGGAGAATTTGGATCTACACAAGGGCAGTGAAGGAAGTGAGTTGTTGTTAAGAAAATTGCAATTGCTATACCCCCTTCCTCCATCTTTATTACATAAAATGAATGATGTTCATTTATGAATCTTCAACTTTATCTGTCTTGGCTATGGCATTTGAAGCCACACCCATTTTAACTCATCAGTTTACCTCCTCCATACCTTTTAAAAGCAACTTTTTAATCAAATTAATGATCATAAACTTTGCATCCACATTTCACTCTAATTTGTACTTTAACAGTAATTAATTTTATTGAAATGGTATTTTTTGACGTTATGGTTCCTTGAACACGGATTCAATTACTGTTATGGATGGTGAGATAAAAACAATGGTTTTCGTTGTTTAATGGTGGTATTTATATGTATCATTTCAATGTTTATTTTTTTAAAAAGGAAGATGTTATTTGAAAAGTGGTGTTGTTTTGATTTTTTTTATTTCCTTAAAAAAAGTATTTATTTTTTATTTTTATATTTTTAGCTGCTTTTCAGCACGTGCGAGAAAACATTGACGAATTGAATGGACGTTCTGGTTTTCAAGATACCGACCTCATTTTTTTAAAAGGCCTTATGAACAGTCCGATTATGAAATCTCTAGTTAAAGTTCAAGACAGTTTGGAAGGGAAAAATGGCAGCTTTGAACCTGTAGGAACGGGAAATTTGGAGATAGCAAAGGAAATTTCAACAACGTGCAGAAAAAGCCGAAATAGGGATGCCACAGAGTTGTCACGCCTTCTCCAAGACGCTCACATCAAAGTAAATAAATCTTAACTTAAGCTTCTAATGATAAAATAACTAAATATTGACATTTAATTAGGCCTTACTCGATGCTCACGATACAATTGCTGGTAA
Source organism: Geophilus carpophagus (assembly GCA_034687075.1). NCBI lineage: Eukaryota > Metazoa > Arthropoda > Chilopoda > Geophilomorpha > Geophilidae > Geophilus > Geophilus carpophagus. The sequence goes on along the minus strand of JAQFZN010000073.1, from coordinate 39,762 downwards.
AGCATACGTTCCGCCCCATGATTCGCCAAGCAGTTTATTACCACCACTTAATGGAATGCCCACAGATACAATTCGAATGGTTGGTTTGAGGAAAAGTTCATCTGAACCGTTGGTATTTTTCAAAAAATCGAATTACTCTACTTCTGGATTTACTTAATTAATTTTTTTTATAATTTATTATGTAGGGTGTTACAGTGAAAATGGAGAACAGTGAATTGATCATTGCTCGTATTTTGGGTGGAGGCATGATCGATAGACAAGGTCTGCTTCATGTTGGCGATATCATTAAAGAGGTTAACGGCATGGAAGTTTATACACCCGAGCAACTTCAGGAGGAGATTAAAAAAGCAGAAGGAACTGTCAACTTGAAAATTATACCTAGTTATTCGGATTATCCCGTTATTCCTCAGGTAAAAGTTGCGAAAATTGTAATAACCTTTTTGTTTTTATTTTTAGGCTTCTAGTTCGAGGATTTATTACGAGCTGATGAATTTTTTATGCGTTTTCTTAGATATAGGATTTCTAGATTAAATGGAAATAATTTGTTATTAATATATCAATTAAATTTTGCATGTTTCTTACAAAGGATCTCCCGAGGAGACAGGGTTCTCCAATACCAACCACACCTCGAGAAGGTCGAAAGTTGACCGTTTTTACTGATAATCTGCCAACATTGCCTGTAAGTTTTATGCGAATAGCAAATTGGTTATGGCGGTTTGGAACCAACATACTTTTCTTCCAAGCACTTGACACTTTCTCGATTAATTAATTTTTCATTGCAAATAACCCTGGGTGAAAATAAAAGTTTGAATTTTTTTATTCTGCAGGCTTTAGCACTTACACTTCGCTGCACCATTTTGTTTTTGATCTTTTGTGTAGCTTCACTTTGCTGTATTTTTTACCGCACTTTTAACATTTGGTGAAGAAGTTGTTCACATTATTTTTATTTCTATGTTTTAAAATTAACTTTAATGTTTTTGTTTTTATTGTATTAGTGCTACGTTAAAGCATTGTACAACTATGATCCCAAAAAAGATACCTTGCTGCCTTGTACAGATATTGGGCTTCCGTTTAAACAAGGCGAAGTTTTACAAATTTTAAATACTCAAGATCCGAATTGGTGGCAAGCAAAAAAAATTGGATCCAATTCACAAACGGGTTTAATTCCGTCACAAGAGTTGGAAGAAAGAAGAAAAGCGTTTGTTCGACCTGAATATGATTATGTTACCAAAACGTGTAAGAAATATAAAATAATAACAAACAAAAAATTGTAAATAAGTAAATTAATGTTTTTGGATTTTTTTTTCTCAGCCATGTGCGGAACTAAAGTGAGCAAAAAGAAGAAGAAGCAGATGTACCACAGCAGATCAAATACCGGTAAATTTTTATTCTGAGAGAAATAAAATGAAATTTAACATTTTTATTGATTTTTGTGAATAGAGTTTGATAAAGCAGAGTTAATTTTATACGAAGAAGTAGCTCGTATGCCGCCATTTCAACGTAAAACGCTCGTTTTAATCGGTCCACCTGGAGTTGGAAGAAGAACGCTTAAAAATAAATTAATCTCACACAGTCCAGAGCTTTTTGGAACAGTTGTACCACGTAAATTAGACATAAACACGAGAATTTTTAACGATCAGATAATAATATCAATAATTATTATATTTTTTTACATTTATTAGACACTTCTCGCCCTGCAAAAGACGGTGAAGATGAAGGTCGCAGTTACATGTTTGCATCGCAAGAAGATATGGAAGATGACATAAACGAAAATAAATATTTGGAATTTGGAACTTACAACGGTTATTTATACGGAACGAAACTAGACTCCATAAGAAATGTGATCCGGTCAGGAAAAATGTGTATTCTCGATTGCAATCCTCAAGTATGTATTATTCTCTGATCGATAAAATTTAATGTTAAACTCCATTACTTAATTTATATTCTTTTAGGGTTTAAAACTTCTCAACACACCTGAATTTATGCCATTTGTTGTTTTCTTATCTACTCCAAGCATTGAAACACTTCGGCAATTAAGTGAGAGTAAAACTCCTGACAGTATTGGTAGCAGGAACTTCACGGTACTTTAAATTGAAATATTTTTATTTTATTTTATTGTTATTTGTTTTGTTTTGTTTGCATGGTTTTGTAAATGCATGTTTTATAGTTTGATCGTGCCATTATGGGTCGTCAATCCCGTCGTGCAAAGACATTAGAGTCTTTAGCGTCAATTGTCGAGGTACGGTTTGTTTACTTATTTATTTTCTATTATTACTACATTTTTGTTTACTTTAATTCTAACATGTTTTAACTGAGTTTTAAAAAACTAAATATCGATTTTAAATTTTTTTAGGAGGATGATATGCGGAAAAAAGTAGACGAAAGTGCTCGTCTTCAAAGAGCATTCGAAAAATACTTCGATTTAGTCATCATGAATGAAGATATGGATCGTACTTTTGACAAACTGCTCAAAGCCGTTAATGCTTTAAGCACGGAACCTCAATGGGTGCCTGTGTCATGGGTTTATTAAATTAAAAATCATTACAGATTTTTTTTGTTGATGCCAAATATACGAATCATTGGAATAACGTGTACAGCAAATTCATTAAAGCATAAAAATCACAATGTGCATTCATGTAATAATTGTCTTTACGAGAAACAGCATATTTATGGTAAAAATTTGAATGATTAGGAAGATAGCTATACAAATGAAATTTTGTAATTACAATTAGCAAAACGAACAAAAAATGTAATTGTATTTTTGAAAATGTTTATTTGTAAAACTGAGGGCATTTTTAGTATATCTTTTGAGTGACAAATTGTAAAAAGAATTAAGAGAATCTCAGACTTGTGTCTTATAACTGGACATCATAACATTTGTTTATTTTTTTTGTGTTTTCAAATGTTTTATTGTGGCAAATTAAATTTTATTTTGGTTTTGTTTATTTATATTTTGGTGGGCATTCTCGTATATTACATCTAAAATGCTTTTATTTACATTCATTTGTCACTATTCGCATGTTTTATCTTTTGTTGTACTTTGTTACTTATAATTTTAACATTCATTACATTATCACATTGTAGAGCACTTTATGAAACCTTTATGATCATATTGTAGCCATGTAGAACTTACAATTTTGCAATTTATTTTTATAATTTACAATTATTAAAATCATTTAATTATTTTGTTCGATTTAAGATTTTATTTCAATTCAGTTTGTCTGCTTGTTTTATGGTTGGAAATGTACTCACTGCCCTACCTATACTAAAACTGATAAATATATTTGTAACAAAAATTTGTTTTTTCTCTATTGAGTTCTATTCTTGAAGACACTTATGAAAATTCAATAAAACATCATGCAACTTAAGTTTGATAAGTTGATTTCAAACAAACTACTTGTATTCAATGCCAGCACAACATGAATCATCAAAAATAAAATGAAACTTATCCTAGTATTAAAATCTCCCGTTAGATGCCATTGCTCGAATGACAAGTTAAATTGACCAATCACATATCACTTCCATGGAGAGAAATAATGGCTGCTTACCAGTGATTTTAAACTGCAAGAGATAAAACGGATGACAAGAATTGTTTAAACTGGGATCATTAACATAAAACAGTCTAACCGTTAGCTAAATAGCAACCGTTAGAACTACAAGCTAGAAAATGATTGTCCAGGAACCTGTTCAGGTACAGAAGCCACTGGCAAAAACCTTTACATTTTTTTAAAACCCAATCGACCAAACACTCACAATGGAAATTAATCAAATTTTCGATTAATATGTTTTCAAGATGTTATTAAAGATTATGATTTTATATCTTTTCTAGGCTGCTATTTGGCACTGCCTCAATCATTACGCTTATTCCGACGCTATTTTCTTAGCTGAGAGATTATATGCAGAAGGTAAATACTCGAAAATTTAAAAAAAAATACAAAAAAAATACCTTCGTCATTCTTAATTCATTTTTCATTTACAGTTGATACCGATGAAGCTCTCTTTCTGCTGGCTACTTGTTATTATAGATCAGGGAAACCTAGACAAGCCTATTCTTTACTTCATATTAAAGGATGCAGAACTCCACAATGCAAATATTTATTTGCTCGATGCTGCCTCGATTTAAATAAGTAAGATATGAAATATGATTTTTGATTTGTTTTATATTTTCATACTCATGTTTATAAATATTAATTGTATAGTTTACGGGATGCTGAAGGAATTTTAAGTGGTGCATCTGTATTGAAAATTAAAAATGGTGAAGAGGTCAGTGATTTTGGTGACGGTGCTTGTTTCGCTGTTCAACTTTTAGCCCATATTTATGGTAAAACCGGACAACTTCAGAAGGCTTCAGAATCCTATAGAAAATCGTTAAAACTCAACCCATTTTTATGGTCATCATATGCATCTCTGTGTAATATGGGTGAAAAAGTAGATCCAACCAAAGTATTTCAGCTCTCACATTTGGACAGTTTAAATACGTGCCAAGGAACAAATTATCTAATGCAGCTGGTCAATCAAAGTGCTGGAGATGCGGTGATAAACAACGAATTTGCGGTAAGAGCTTTATTTATAACTTCGCTTTTGAATATTGTGCAATTTTTTAAATTTTAGGATTTATCCAGTGAAAATATAATATTACCAGCTAGTCAACCACTTCATTGCTCTATAATTCGTTCACCAACTATAGCGCAAAAAACTCCCGAGATACATGAAGAGATAACACCTCAGAATACATCATTACCAACAGGACCTGCTCCTTTGCGTTCTAAGTTTTCAATAGGTCCACGAAGTATATTTAAAGCACCCTTGGGACTTAGCCCATTTTCACCTAGTTTTGGTTTGCTATCAATGATGGATACTCCTCAAGCTGAGGGCACTGCCCAATTCAGTGTCGCCGTGGTTACACCTTCGTCACTGGAATCTCAAATTGCAGAACAAAAATCTGTAGGGAGAAAAGTATGATAATTTGAATTATTTATTTGAATTTATTTCTTTATTAATTTGTGTTTGTCTTATTTTCATTAGGCTGTGATTACAAGGCGTAGTCAAGCTATAAATACGACAAAACCTTCAGTGTTTAGTCAATCTGGAAACACGGGTAATGTGACACATTTAACCCAAGGTGTGACTCCGCCTCAGTCTAGTTTATCAACCAATGCTAATGCTCCGAGAAGAAGTTCGCGTCTTTTTAGCAGTTCGAATTCGGTTAAAGAAAACAACGAAAGTTCGAGCAAGTCTCGTTTTTCGTCGCCCAAAACTCCACCTAGGAAAAGCAAGCCGCGATCATCGAAAAATTCAAATAACAACAATAACAACAACAGCATGACTCAATCTGCTTTTAATGAATTGAATGAACTGAATAAATCTTCTGAATTATCAACTCCGTTAGAAAACAAAGCAAATTTGATCAACAGTGGAGTGGCTAACTACAGTCAGCAATTGATTAATATACAGAAATCTGCTGCAGGTGTTATTTTTTGAGAAAAATTTAAAATTTAATGTGATTTATGTCGGTTTATTAATAATTTTTGCTTTTCATAGATGGTTTGATGCAACTAATGCAAGATTTGGGAAAGGCTTATTTGAATCTTACACAATTTAATTGTCAAAAAGCTGTCGATTTATTAACAAGTTTAAATATTCATCATCTCAATACTGGATGGGTCCTTGGGCATTTGGGACGGGCACATTTCGAACTAGCCGAATACCAACAAGTAAAAATTTATTTTATAAATTAATATTTTTTAATTTATATATTTGATTTTATAATTTTTTCTTAGGCTTGTCATTATTTTATGGAGCAACAGAAATTGGAACCGCATCGATTAGATGGTTTAGAATATTATAGTACATCTTTGTGGCATCTTCAGAAGGAAGTAGAGTTATCAGCACTTGCTCACGAGTTGACAGATAATTATAAAGAATCCGGAGAAGCTTGGTGTGCGGCTGGAAACTGTTTCAGTCTTCAAAAAGAACATGATACGGCCATTAAGTTTTTTCAACGTGCCGTCCAAGTAGAACCAAATTTTGCTTACGCTTATACTCTTCTCGGGCACGAGTACGTAATTACTGAGGAACTAGATAAGGCAATGAATTGTTTTCGCAACGCAATTCGAATTGACCCACGACATTATAATGCGTGGTATGGGATTGGTATGATTTATTATAAACAAGAAAAATTCCAGTTTGCTGAATTTCATTTCAAAAAAGCACTTACCATTAATCCACAAAGTTCAGTTCTTATGTGTCACATCGCTGTGGTAAGTTTTAGATTATTTTTTAATTTCTTTCTTTATTTTTACTGCATTTAAAATTTTATAGGTCCAACATGCGCTACAAAAAACAGAATTAGCATTAACAACTCTTAATAGGGCCATTTCAACTGATCCCAAGAATCCTCTTTGCAAGTTTCATAGGGCTTCAATTTATTTTGCGAGTGATCGCCATAACGACGCTTTGCAGGAGCTGATGGAATTAAAAGAACTTGTACCTAAAGAGTCCCTAGTTTATTTCTTAATTGGAAAGGTACATTTTGTTATTATTATTATTATTTTTATTTTTATACTGGGAAATAAAAATAAATGTTGATATTTTTATGGTAATAGGTACATAAAAAGCTAGGAAATACACATCTAGCTTTAATGAATTTTTCATGGGCCATGGACTTGGATCCAAAAGGCGCCAATAATCAAATTAAAGAAGAAATTGATCGACGATATGCCAATGAAGATGACGAGTTTGCTGCAAATCATGATATGACAGGTAAATTGCGTCAATTTTAAATTTTTTATTGTTATTATTTTGAGTTGATTTATTCCTGTGGTTTTTTTTGTATTGTTTTAGCTGCTGATACAAATAATGCTGAAGAATTATCGCATGAAGGTTCAGTAATGGACGCCGAAGATGCTCAACAACAACAACAAGCCATGGAGAGTGATGAAAGTCTTTAATTAAGAAAATTGGTAAACATTTTGTCAAGTTTTAAAAAAATTGTGTATTTTAAGTAGTGGGGGTTTTTTCTCTTCGTGTTTTCTTACTCGTCTTTTTTGTTTTTATTATTTTGTTTCGTTTAGATCATAGCAACTTCGACTTATTTTCCCTAGAAATTTTCAGTTCAGCAATTTGAATGTGATTATTGAAGAAAATATAAAAAGTATTATTAAAATTAAACTTTGGAATGCTGAAGCTGGAATTAACTATCACAATTTTTAATTTTTTGTTTCGTTTTATACACTTAACGGTTGCCTAAACATCGTCTTTGAAAAAGAAAGCAATCAAAACTTAGCTAATTTAAGTTTTTAAATGGTAATCGATTCAGTTCTTAATTTTCTTTTTGTTTTTGTATTGTTTTTAATTCCAGTCTGTAATTTTTTCTTTTCGTCGTATCTTTTAATTTATATGTTGGAAACCCTTGTGGTAATTTTTGAATTTTTTCCCTCTCCTAGTGTAAGAATAATGTTGTAATATGCAAACAAATTATGATAATAATCTTAGGAAAAAAATCAAAATACAAGCTATATAATTATTAATAATTAAATGTGAATTTTTAGCTCATCAAATGAGGAGAAAAACAACAAAGCTCTTTTTAGGCTTGTGTATTTCCATTGCTAATGTAATCTTGCCATGGCTTCTGTTTAGCGATTAAAGAGTGACCTCTCCGTTTATGCCTAATCCCAATATAAAATTGTTTTATTTTCCTTCAAATTCATGTAAAACCAGTAAAAAAAATACTTCACTTAAATACCTACGTTTGTTTAATTATAGCAATTAGCATGAAACTATTTACACAATTTTTTTTTAATATTACACCAATTTTATGTTTTCTCATCTCTCTTTTTCTTATGTTTCTTCTTCTTTCGCTTCTCTTTATGTCGTGTTTCATCAGCATCAGATAAAAATGAATCGTGAGATCTCTTACATTTTTTCCGTTTGCTTTTTGAAGTCTTTTTTTGATGACTTTTTTCCTTCTGAAACACCAAAAATTTACTTAATGCACAAATCAAATGAGAAAATATCTCAAATACCTCATCTATATTCGATGAATCGCCGCTGGAACTGGACGAACGAGACTTGCGATATAACACAGTGAATTAAACATCTTTTCTAGTACAAATAACCTTCGGAATACACTTTAACTCACCCTTGAACGTCTTCTTTTCGACTTATTAGTTCCTGACGATTCGCCCAATCGTTTTTCACGGTTGGCTTTCAACTCTTCACGAAATTTCTTTAAAAAAATAAAAAAAGTTGGTCAAAAGTTCAACGCAATTTGTACATTAAAAAAAAATACTTCGTTCATTTTATCTTCCCACGCTGCTAGTGTGCTACAGCCAGCTTTCTTTTGATTAAGTATCTCTTTTACTTCCTCCCTTGTTAAAATAAGATTAATTTCTTGTTTAAACTATAAATTCAGGAAGGAAAATGTGCAAATGAATAAACTCACCACGTTGGTCTTTCTCTATTTAAGTAATCTCTGATTGTCGGACCCGCTGCTTGAACAGGCCCTCTTGCCCTGGCCATTGCAATAGGATTCATAAACGCCTAATAAAATAACAATTTTTCTATAATGATGCAAAACGAATTATCTAAAAATCTGTACTTACATATCGCGTATCCCTCTTGCCCATTTAAATAAATTTTACAACAAAAAATCAACAACTTTTTATACCTATCGTTCGTCTACACTTGGAATATATATTAAGAAGATGATCTTATTCAACACATGGTTATTTAAATATAATTTTTCTTTACAAACCAGAAACCTAAAGACATTTCTACGTTGATATCTTGTTTACATGATGTGGCGACAACTAGTGGAAAATATTTTAGGTTATGATTTTATTTTGTACGACGCCTCTGTTAAGCAATTTAGATAAACTGATCTGCCACTAGATGGCGGAATGGCCGCTAAATTGAACAAAATATTTAAAATTTAAAATACTCAAGCGCGAAAACATTTACATATTGCTGCAAGCTGACACTGGATATTGAAGACATTTGTAAGTAATTTAATTGTAAAAATTAGAGCATGAAGTTTCATGCTATTTAGTTAGTTGAATAGCGTTTAGTTAATCGTTATCTTTAACCCATAGAATTTGAACTTACTTTCTCGAGTTTTAATTTATCAAGATTGTGACGATTTATGGCGGTTTTGGAATCACAGACACCGACAGATTATCAGCAAGATCATATTTACTCGAAAAGATGAAAAGCTTTTATTTCGTATGTAATTTGCTTTCATCTTAGATATATGCACTTTCATTCATTAAGTGGATAAACAAAATACTGTGATCTAGCCGATGCCATTTTTGGATACAAAATTTTATTTCTTAAAGTAATAGCTACTATAGTACAACCTGTGCAAAAGAAATTCATTTCCTTCTATTTATCAAATTATGGAAAAAAATAGGATTTATTTCTCGGAGTATGATGGTGTCAAATTTCAATGTTCGCATTTAAAGCAGTTTATGTAAGTACCAAATAAGTATTTAATTCTTAAATTTTGCAAAGAAATAAAATATTCTTTATTTATTTGGAAATTTTTTTGTTTTGGTTTCAGAATTGTTATTACTTTTGTCTATTTGAAGAGAACGTTATCTTTATTAGATTTAACAAGCTGTAACGAAATCGCTCAATTATCAGGAAAAAAATTCTTCTGATAATTATTAAAGCAGAAATATTATTTAAAATTTATGCAAATGAAGGGCATGTTATTGAAATATCGCAACAAGTGATACATTGAATACCCAAGGTCAAATGATTATATAATCTTTTGAATTACTGAAAGGTAAATATTGATTAATCGTACGGCTAATTTATAATTAAAATTATTTATTGTTATTGATATGAGTTGCATGAATTAGTCTGATTGGGGTCATTTATGGGTAGAAATAAATATCGCATTACCAATTTTCTTTAAATACTTTATATACTTTGAATACTTTAAATATTTAAAGCAAATTGGCAATCTTCCCAATAAAATAAACCGAATGAATTATTTATAATATAAACTTATTATTTATATTTGTTTTTTAAAATTTTAATTATCGACAATTCAGAATCAAAAAGCTAGAAACCTTTGGTGGCTTCAACGGATGCAACTTTCCCTTCCCAATGAACAATTAGACTAATGACGAAATTAAATCAGATTGAAAAATCTCTTTGATGTTTATGTTTGAGCAGCATGGTATCAATTCATGGAAAATATAATTTCAATAACATTTTTATCATTTTAGATTTTATCTGAATTTTATTTAAAATTAAAAAAAAACATTTTTATCGATAACCTGCTAGAACATCAAACATAATCAAGTATAAAAATATTTAACCAATTAAAAATTGAATAAAACAACAAAATAATTTTTATTTCTTTTATATTTATAAATTCAGGTTGCCAGTCAGTAACACAATAACATCTAGCGGAGAAATCTAAAACATCCAGCTTAACCTATAAACCGCTAGATTGCGCCACGATACTATTTGAAGCAAAGTTCTGGCCGCGCGCCTATTGTGAGCTCTCCGGTCTGCGCTCAAATGTGATGAGCATCAGCTATCACCGAGGAATGGTTATCAGCTCGCTAAAGTCGTCATAATCGTACGGCCGTCTCCCGTGGACGCTGCCCTTCTTAAATCGGGATGTGGCCGGGACAAATGTTGATGATCTTAATCGTAATAGCGACGACGAGTCGCTTGTCTTACTGCAATCATACAGAGGAGGGTGAGTCGTGTGATTTTTTGGGTTACGCTCGTTGGGTACATCATTGGGTCCATAAGACGAGGTTCGTGGATTCTTTTGTTTGAAGCTTGACGTATCAAAGAAAATCAATTGATTTCTCTCCTACCCACAACAAACCCTGCCCACTCTTTATCCTTATTTTTTTCCTTGTTTCTTTCCTTTCTTACTTGAAACTTGCATTACCTCGTTTGCACCTACTTAAATCTAATTGAGATTAATGATTGTGAAAGTATTGAAACGAAGTTGCAAGTATCAATTAATTGTTCGTAAATGGTGATGCTAATTTTGATTCATTCAATTTGAAAATGAGTTTGAAATTGAAAGTAAACACAAATGGAGTTGTAGAGTACAATAGGGGCAAGTAGACAAAATGTCCCTAAGGCGAGGGAGGTTTTTTTGCATTCGAAGGTCACTTTGCTAAGGAGAATAAACAGATATGGGTCGTACGCTGGGTTCGCCACTACTGACCTCCAAATGCCTTCGTTCGCCAATCAAAAATTCGTCTTATATTATATGTTTTTGTTTGTTTAACAAATAATTGCTTTCAGTACGTGGCAACCGTTTTGGTTGTTAATTTATTGTTAGGGCTTTAAAAATAAAATTAGGGCCTATTTGAAAATTGCAGCTGCGTTGCTTTTGCCCACCCCCTCGTCGGTGACCCCTCTTTTACTTCCTTTTGCGCTGGGCTTCTGTCCGGGTTTCCAATTGCGTGTCGAATTAAATTTGATGATTGGTTGATTTAAAGCCCTTTAGTCCACTTTCTTTTCCTTTGACCATACTCAACATGTCTAATGATTTGACTTGTGCCATCACCTTATTAAATTATTGAAAAAAACGACTCAGGAAACCACCAATTTATAACCATACCATCACTTTAAACTCCTTGATTAAGAAAATTGAATCTATTAAAGGTATCAAGTAACACCTCTTTTTGTAAAAAAATTATCCAACGAGTTTGTAATTAAATGTGACTCATACGGCTTTTGTATATTTAATCTTGACATTTTTATTTATTTTATTTTATCGGAAAAAAAATTGTAAAATTAAATTCTTTTTTATTTGGAATATATAATCAAATAGGAATAATCAAGTTTGATAATTTTTTTCTTGAAATTGTTGTCATTTGAAGACTTTAAACAAGTTGATGCACTTAGTCTACTAATAAAATTAATAAAAAACGCAGATTTCCGGTGTTCGTGGGCGATTGCGTGGTGGAATATTTAATATCAAATCAGTCCTATTTGGAACAGTTATTCACCGCAAATGAATTAGGAGGACAGTTATGTTTACAAAATTTTGCCTAAATGTTTTGTTGTTGCAAAAATGAAACGAGTAACGTAAATTTAAAATTTCATTAGTTGAATATACTTTGAATTTAATATAGTTTGAATTTACGAGTCTACTAAATACTCGAAATTAAATCGCCAATAGTTGATTTCGGATCGCGATGTCGTGGGAGTTGGAAGCGATTAACCTAAATAGATTAAAGCATTTAGTCACTAGCAAATAATGACATTTAATCGTGAAATTCGTGTAATCTCCAACAACTAGATAATTGGTATTTAGAAAACGAACAATTTTATCTAGCAGAACATAGCGGTAAATAACTGTAATAAAACAAATTAAATATGGTATAAAATATCATGAATGAACCAACACTAAATCCGCCATTTTTACACGTTAAAATAAATAAATAAATCTTCTCTTTCATCCCGTAATACGAATTTAAGTAGACTAGAAAAAAAGCATCATTTATCCTTATCACCATGTGGATCGTTACACTAAAAAATTTACGTAAATAAATGGGGAAAAAATTGTAGTAAATAGATGATGAAAGAAATGCTTGTTGTAGGTGTGATAAGGGTTAATAACTATATAGAACTTCACCTAAGATTGAGATTCGGTTGTGGGTGGCCCCTTAACAATTTATTCGTGTATATACTTGACTATATACTCAGCAAGCAGCCATGTTTTCTGTCATCGCTGTAAGGGAGAGCTTTGAAAATGCACAGGGGTGAGAGTTTAGAAGAAAAAAGAGGGAATTTAATTTTTTTATGCTTTTTACTCTTTTACATGCCCAAATGCTATTAGTCCCCTTCTATTTTTAGTTTGACATGCTTTTAGGGGAGGGAATTTAAGACGTAGTAGTAAAATATTACTGATTAGGCTTTCATTTGATTTTTTTAAATTTTTGATGGCCTATTTTTTAATGATGTTTTTTCTTCTTTATATGTATATCTAGGTCTGTGCTTGTTGGATTTAGACTCATTAAGCAATGTTGGGTAAGAGGATGAGAAGGAATTGGTGGAGAGAAGGGGTTGTTGGGTTGTTATTGTGTTGATGTGAGGTCTTTATACTATTGTTCTTTTTGTTCACATGTTTGCTTAGGTGTTAAAGACCTTGGTCAAGGTTAAAGGGTTATTTAATATTTTCATTCATTGAATTTGATAGGGAAAATTGTTTTTGTTTTTAATAGTTGTATTTGAATTTAAAATTTATTCTAATTTATTATTATTAATTTAGGTTTAGTTCTTTGTTTTGGATGAGGATATTGACATCATTTTCTATTTTATTTATCAGATAAAAAACAGGATTAATCCTGTCTTTTTTGCTTCGAGTTGTTTCGTGTTGCAACAAATATACTTTCGCTGACACCCTTAAGATCATTTGCATCAATATTGCAACAGCTAAGAGATTAAATTTTAAATTTTAAATGTAATTATAAGTAAACCAGTTTATTTAATAAACAAAAATAAAATTTAAAAATAGTGAAGGAAATATTTTTTTTAAATAAAAAAATATTTTAAAAGTTGATTTATTTCTTCTTGTAGATCAGTTATGATTTATTGCTTATGAATTAAGGGCTTAAATTTTTTAAATGCAGCAACTTGTAGAAATAAATCTAACTATTCTACTGGAAGCTGCCATATTTGTCACGTGAATCGAATTAGAGATTTGATTAGTTGATTTTGAAATAAAATTTACTCAGTTTCAAATCTCTGGTTGAATTTTTAAAAATCAATTTCGATATCAGATGATGGATCAGATTTGGTACCAGTTTATGATATCATCTAACTTCATTTTCAGACTGAATTTCCAGATTACAGGTTGTCACATGATACTTGAATGACAAATTTTATTTTTCATTTCTGTATCATATAAATACACAAAATTCAAGATGGCATTATCTATAAAAAATATATAATATTTTGTTATTATAATTGCTCTTTTTCTGCCCTTTAATTCTTTACCCTTGCTTTCATGGTCACGTGCCTTAAACAGTCCACATTTAGTTTATTTACTTAACTATTTTCATCATTTCAAGTACAATTTAATCTATTTTTTTATTACTTTAAAGGATTTGTTCCGTTTCTCTTTTATTTATTTTTGTGTGTGACTAGAAGCAACTAATGCTTGAATGGAGTCATTTGATACGCAGCAAAATTGATAAAGACATGGATATTTTTTTCATCTTATCCATTTATATATTTTTTCATGAGCGAATCTCAACTTCTTTGCATGTGGCTTGTATATTAGATTTGCAATCTGTAAAAGCGAGAAGGCGAGAAAAAAATTTAAATTTACATCACTTAAAAACAATTTATAGCTTGAGCTTAAATTCATTTTTATGAGTATAATCATAGCATTTTTATTATAAAATGGCTGCAAAAAAACATTAATTTTTTTTAAAAATGATGTGAATGGGTAAAAGGAACAAAAAATGGTTTTTGTGGTTAGATTTATTTTTGCTGAATTCTTTCATTTTTATTTATTCTTTTTTCTGTAGTAGGAATTTTTTAACCGCAATTTTTTCTTTTTTTAGATTTGTAAAAACTTTTTTATAAATCGACGCCTGTCACAATTTTTCACTTCACCTTGTTTAGAACGAAGACGTGAACTTAATTTGTTGCTTCTCCTATCCTTATTTTAGTACTAAAGAATGCAAAAAGTGCGGAAAAATAAACACTAATCGTCAACGAGTAAAATGCAGGCTCAAGTTGGAAGCCATTTTAAGCCGATAAGGTTTTGCTTTTTTTGTATTTACATCGCGATTTAAACATTAGTTACAGTCAATATTTATTTAGCTGTTTTGTTATATCAGTATATACTATCAGGAAAGGTATGATTTATATAAGAACAAAAACTGGAGTGACATTTTTTCGATTTTCTGACTGCAATCGTCAGTATTGATGATCACGAAAGTAAAGCGAGATTCGGTCTTGTTTTAGACTCTAAAAATAGATTTATGTTCATACGAAGCCAGCAGCGGTCACTTGTTTGAACACTAAATTATACAAATATTTTTTTTGTATTTTTTATTTTCTCCAACTGTTATACAAGTTGTTTATTTAATTCTTTGCTAAAGCATTACATCATTACTTAAATTATAAGTAAAAAATATTAAACAATTTAATCAAATGAACAAATATTTTAGTCATTTATTAATTTTTTTTCTCTACACTTAAATTTTATTGAGATTTTTCTCGAAAGCTCTTAAAGCTTATCTTGTTTTTATACTTTCACCTGTCTACACAATTTTCCAACTAACGAAACCTTTTAATCTTATTTTCAATTTGGCTGTTTACTATTAGATAGCACACAAAAGGATAGCTGACAAGTTTATGGTTTTAATTATATATCACACTAATTTTTAGTGTGATGGTTTTTAAATAGCCTTATTTTGAATTTGCTTGGAGAAACTCGATATATTTAATCCCCGTTTCGCCTCTTCTAATGCCACTTGCAGCATCTTGTTTCTATAGAAACCGTTGCTAAGGGAACGATGCTGCGGCAATTTAGTCAATAGACAGTTGGAAAGAACCAAATTTGAAATTATTTATTTATTTATTTTTAATTTTTAATTTGTATAAAAAAATTAGATTTAATCGATATTAATTTATCTCTGATTTTTTTTTTAGGTTTATAATTTCAAGTTGAAATCAATTGAGAAAAATGGACTTTACACTTCCCCAAGTTAAATTGACAAAGTGCAGTGTGGAATTTAAGCCTAATGTTCTTTCAAACAGGACATTGATCTCTGACGTTGAGACAGTGTATGATTAAGTTTTTCTAACCATGATACTAAGAATTTCTGGACTTCGGCCTTGGATTTTAAATTATAAAATTTAAATTATAAATATTAAATGTTTATTATTATTAATTTAATCGGTTTTTGTATTTTTTTTCACTTTACTCAAATTTATTGATCAATGTTCTGAATGTTGCATCAGTTTTATGCAAATAGCGATAAAGGGTGAAAGAAGACTTACGTTTAGGGTTATAACGTGTGATTACCGTACATTATAACACCATAAATTGTGATTTTTATGGGGCGAGTAAATTTCGATCTGGTTTAACCCATTTTTAAATGCAAAGGGTTTCAAGTGTATTTAAATTCACATTTTTTTTAAATTTTACTTTTTAAAACAAGTCTCATTTGGTTACACTTTGCACCTAATCAATTTTTTTGTTTAATTCTTCAAGGAAGTTGTGATGTTGAGTCATCTCTGATCTCAACTTTTTCTAAATTAAAAAAAAAATTCTTTCAACATACTTTTTGGTATGTGTAATGAGTTCTTAATTTTTTTAATTTTGTTATTTTATACTCTTTAGCGGTTAAAATGTTTAGGATTTTATTTTTTATGCAATGAAAGCTTTAAAATGATAAATTTAGTTTTTTCTTTTATTTTCTTTCAGTACTGAAGTGTCAAGAAGACCAATTTATGTGTGCGGATAACAAAAAATGCATTTCATTAAGATGGAAATGTGATTTCTCACCTGATTGTCCTGATGGATCCGATGAACCACCGGATTGTCGTAAGATTTACTATTTCCATTCGAATTTTTTTTTTTTCAGATGGCGTTTTGATATCAACAGGAAATCTTTCTTTTCTCAAATTTCAAATTGATCTTGATTACATATTATTTTAAAATTAAAAACATTTCATTGTTGAATAAACGGAAACAAAATACGCTTGTTGAAATCTAACGCTTTTCATCTAAAAATTTTAATTAATTTAATTAATAAGCTTTAATATTTTATTATTACTGCTAAAGGATTGAGTAAACATTCTTGGTGACTATAAAACCACAAAAAAACGTTTGATGATATCTACGAATTCTTGGTAATTTGTTGAAAGAGTAAACCAAAACACTTTGATCGTGACATTCATCACGAACTAACAGTTCAAGGTTATTTATCATTTCAGTATCTTAAGAGAATTGATCAAAGAATTATTTTTTCGCTTTTCGATGCGACTTGCTGTTTCCCGATTTGGTCTTCTACTGGAAAACAGCCAGATGGCAGGGAATGCAATTTATATGATGTAGCCAAAGGGGTAAATGCTCCATTGCAATATTATTATAGCAATGGAGGGAAGGGGGTTTAAGGAATCGTTCAAATTGCATCTCTTAATTAATTATCGTTATCAAAATATGGAGCTTTGATTTTTACTGCTTTTAGTAAATAAGCATAGTTACGATAGTAAAAAAATTTAAAAAATATTAAAAAATTGTTAAATGAGAAAATTAATTAGCGCCATCTAGGATTTGAAAATGTAGTAAATTTTAAAATTTATATATTTTCTTTTCAGCGCCCAAAAATTGCACTGTAGGCCAGTTTCAATGCGCAGCGACGCATCGTTGTATTCCCCATGGATGGGTATGTGATGGAGATCCAGATTGTGGAATGACAGAACAGATGTTGCCAGATACATCAGACGAAGATACACGCAGATGTAAACAAAAAAAAAATCATTTTTTTTACCCATAAAATAAATGATATAATGAATAAATATTTGACATTTAAACACGCTTAATGCATTATTCAGGTTTCAAAGGAAATTCTTGTCCTCGAAACTATTTTCGTTGTAAAGATAACATCACCTGTCGCCTCATTTCGAAGCTGTGTGATGGCTACCATGATTGTCCTGATTTATCTGACGAGGGACCTTTTTGCCGTAATTTTTATTTTTATTTTTTATAAAACAAGCAAATTTGCAATTTATCTATTTACATTTCTTAAAAATAGAGGACACTTCAATGTGTGATAAAGTCGAATGTAAATACAAATGCAAACCAAGTGCCAAAGGACCCCTTTGCTATTGTGGCGAAGGAAAAGAACCAAATGGAACCGATTGCGTGGACACAGACGAGTGTAAAGTGGAGGGCTCTTGTGATCAAATGTGTCACAACGTGCAGTCAACATTTACTTGCAGTTGTTTACCTGGTTATACGCAAGATGATAATCGGTGCTATGGGGTCAATGGTAAGTAAACATTAAAAGAGTAATTAAAATATAAAATACAACTAATAATTATATATTTTTTTTAGTTCCTGACGATCAACCAGCATCAATAATTTTTTCTAACGCACTCGATATTCAACATATTTATATGAACGGCTCTTTAGTCCCCGGAAATAATACATATCGTAGTCAGGATACATTTGCGATGGATTTCGATCACCGTAACGGCACTGCATGCTGGGTATAATTAAATCAGAAATCATTAGATTAATGTAATTTGGCATTTATTTATTCCGCGATTTATTAATGCAGATTAATTACCAAGGTGCATTGAGTGCACTAAGGTGTGGACAAGTGTACAATTTAATGGACAGCTGGGATGTCAGTTCGCCGAGTCGTTTTCTCTTGGGATGTACGTAATAAATATTAAATGAGCTACTATCAATTTAATAATGTGTTTTTAATTTTTCAGCTGTGAGTCAATTGGCTAGAGATTGGATTGCAAATAATTGGTACTTCTTGGACGATGATCGTGAGATGATATTCGTGTGTAATAACACAGTCGAAGTTTGCATCACTTTGATTGACGTACATTTGAGTAAACCTAGAGGAATTGCACTTGACCCGACAAAAGGGTTAGATAAGATTTGACGAATTTATTTGTTTATTTATTTATTTATTAGAAATGTTAAAATGAATTAATTTTTATTTCAGATTTATGTTTTTTACTGAGTGGGGATCAACACATCCAGTGTTGGAACGTGCACGACTTGACGGCAAAGATAGAAAGCCATTAGTTAATCAGAAGATAGTTTATCCATATGGTGTAGCTGTGGATTATCCGAATGAACATGTTTACTGGGTTGATACGTATTTAGATTACATTGAAAGAGTTAATTACGACGGACTGAATCGAATGACTGTTATTAAAGGATATCCAGTATGTTTTCTCTGTAATAATAATAACATGAGAATATATTTTGATTTACTTTTATTTTAGGTTCAAAACTTGTATGGTATTACAGTGTTTGAACAAAATTTGTACGTTACCAGTTGGAGGGATAATAGCATTTTACGAGTTAATAAATTCAATCACACAAATTTCCAAACTATATGTAGCAATTTGAGTCGACCTTTTGCTATCCATGTTTTTCATAGGCAGCGTCAACCGTCTGGTAGGTTTTAGTAAATAAGTTTTTATGGGAATTGATATTTATTTCTAAAAGCAGTTAGTTTGTTTTTACGACACTGTGTAATGAGTTTAGTTGCTGAAATTAGCACTTTGATTAGCCGTTTTATTTTTTTTATGTTTCCTGTTTGATTTCACTTTACAGTTAACCACACGTGTGCTATCAACAACGGCAACTGCGACCATATTTGCATTCCTCTCTGGAAAAGTAACAAGGTACCTTTGGCTCAGTGCCAATGTAAAGCTGGGTTCAGATCGGTCAAAGGAGGAAAATGTGTCGGTGAGTGAACTGTTAATTTAGATAGATAAAAAAAGCTATAAATTAAATTAAAACTTTTTTTTTGTTATTTTTAAATTAAATTTCAGCTGCAAAACAAGCGCAGTTTCTTCTTTACGCGAAAGGACGACCGGGGATGATTAAAGGAATTTCTATGGGTACTGTAGGAACTGCTGATCGGCAGCAAGAAGTGATGATTCCCATTACCGAGCTTGCACGACCAACTGCTATTGATTATGACGTTGCATCGCAATATATTTATTATTCTGATGTGCAGAGATTTGTGATAGAAAGGCAAAAATTGGATGGCAGTGGACGAGAAGTGGTGTTGGATAAAGGATTAAGTAACTGTGATGGAATTGCTGTCGATTGGATGGGCAGGAATTTATATTGGACAGATGAAGGCCTCGCTTCGATTTATGTTGCAAATTTGAACGATGTGAATAAGAAAAAAATATTGGTTTATAGAAATATGTCTCATCCGCGAGCCATTGTTGTTCATCCAAAAGATGGCTTTATGTATTGGACCGATTGGAGTAGCGATCATAGTTTTTTGGAGGCGCCTAAATTATTTGATGGAAAAATCGAACGTGCGTGGATGGATGGGTCTCACCGACAAGTGTTTGTAGGAACCCGGTTGCAGTGGCCAAATGGATTAAGTGTGGATTATGTGAAACGCAAGTTGTATTTTTGTGATGCATATTTGCATAAAATTGAAAGAATTAATTTGGATGGCACAAATAGAGAGGTTTGTATTTGTATTTTTTTAAATTGATTAGTTAATTAATTTTTTTATTTTTAGATGTTATTTGAAGGTGAAGGATTGGATCATCCGTACGGTCTAGTTTATTACGATAATTTTCTCTTTTGGACCGAATTTCAAAATGGAATGGTTCGACGTTTGTCATTACCAAATAAAACTTTGGAAACACTTAGGACTGAGAATCCTCCATTGTTTGAACTGAGGCTGTTCGACAATTCGTCCCAAGCTGGTTCCAATGAGTGTTCTCAACCTGATAAATGTTCAGAATTGTGTTTAGCTGTTCCACCTCCGAGAAATTACGTCTGCACTTGCAGAAACGGCTTTGTGCTCATGGAGAATGGAACATGCGCTGGTAAATTGAATTTTGATTATTTTTAATGAAAAAGCTAAATAAATTTGCTTGTTTAGAAAACCCAAACTATACAGAGCCGTCTCGTTGTAAAGAAGAGGAATTTAAATGTCTTAAAAATTTTAGATGTATTGACAAAACATATGTTTGCGATGGAGATAATGATTGCGGAGACAATTCGGACGAAGACATGTCGCCGGGTGGTGCTTGTGGTATAAATTCAAAAACTTAAATTATATTTTCTTCGCATAGCCACGGTCAGTCATAAATATTTACAAGTAAATAAATTTCTAGATGAGTAATGACTGAACTTGGCTAACAGAAGTTAGCGTTGACTATGCGAAGGTTATAGCCAAAGTAATTATTTTTAGAATCACGAACTTGCGGTGGTAATTTATTTAAATGTGATACAAATCGCTGCATTCCCAATCACTGGGTTTGCGATGGAGACAGGGATTGCGCCGACGGCACAGACGAAGATCCGGTAGAGTGTAAACGTAAGTGTAGAGAAAATTGGATATCTTAGCGACTGCGCTTGGGTGCTAATAGGGACATTTACGCATGGATTTTGGTTTCATTTCGTTTTATTTTATTTATTTTTGTTTTATATTATTTAATTTAATTTAATTTAATTTTATTATAATTTACTATAAACAAATCTAAAATCACAAGTTTATTAACTGATTTTTTTTATTTTGTTTACAATTTGCGAGTTTGTGTGTGTGCCATTCGAATATAAAATATTTTCAGAAAACACTTGTATTTCGGGCCAGTTCACGTGCAACGTGACTGGGCGCTGTATTCCGATATCGTGGACATGCGACCACGAACATGACTGTGGCCCTGGAGACACCTCTGATGAGCATGAGGGCTGTGGTGAGTGCATGTTGCAACCAGCCCTGTTGGTTTTATTTATTCTTTTATTCTTTATTACACCTTTTCTACTATGCTATGACTTCTATGCTGCTAAGATGGAGCATGATTTTGAACTTTTCTTTTTACATGCAATCTGTGACAGTCACAAGTATTGCGTGCTATTTCTTCTGTGTGTGTTTTGGGTTGTGAGAAAGTGAGTTTAAATCTGAAAACTAACAAGTGTGAAAAATAAGATATAAAATAGCTGCACAATTAAAAAAACAACTTTCTTTTAACTTTTTATTTAATTTTAGTTTAATATTTTAATCTTTTTGATGCTAAAGTTTGACTCTTTGCATTAAGTTTACCCCGTTTGTGAAGTTGGCGAATTTCGATGCGATAATAAAAGATGCATTCCGCTCGAGTACGTTTGCGACACGGATGACGATTGTCGCGACGAATCGGACGAAAGGAACTGCCAGGATTCGTGCAACAGTACCACTCAATTTGTTTGCCAAACTGACGGCAAGTGTTTGTCCATGGGATTGAAATGCAATGGATTTTGGGATTGTGTTGATGGGTCTGATGAAGCGAATTGTTCAACGCACAAGCGAATTCCTCCGGCTAAGCAAAGTTGCCATGAAGATGAATTCGCCTGTGGTGATGGCTTTTGCATACGAAAAATGTGGGTTTGTGATGTAGATAAAGACTGCGAAGATGGAAGCGATGAAGTTGGATGTGGTATGTATTTTAACATTAATTTAATACAATTTATTTAAGATATTTGTTTTTAATTTTAGAAAATGCCACTTGTCATTCAAGTGAAGTGATGTGTAAGGACGGAAGTTTGTGTGTGAGTAAAAACTGGATTTGCGATGGCGCTGTGGATTGTGAAGATCATTCGGACGAAGAAAATTGCCGTAAATAAATTTTTACTAATATGAAGGTTTATAATTTTTAATAAGATTTTTTTTACAGCGGTTATTGCAACTTGTATTTACCCAAATCATGCATGTGACAATCACACGAAGTGTTTAGAAATAACTAAAGTTTGTGATAAAACTCCTGATTGCGTAGATGGTTCGGATGAAGGGCTTTTGTGTGGTAAAAACATTATTTTGTATTTATACTATTGCATTGTTTTTAATTTTTAATATTTTTTTGTAAATTTAAAGACGAAGATGCCTGTGCTCAACAAAAATGTTCCGACTTATGCTATAATACTCCTGAAGGTTTTATTTGTTCTTGTCACAATGGGTTAAAATTAGGATTAGATGGAAAGACCTGCTCAGGTGAAATATTAAAAATATCTGTTCATACATTTTTATTAAATTATTGATCATTTTAGATGCTGATCCGTGTGGTCAGTGGGGTGTTTGCAGTCAGTTATGTCAACCAATTGGTCACACACACAAATGCGAATGTGCTCCTAGTTATGAAATGGAACCTGATCATTTTACATGCAAAAGCAAACGTAATTATAAAACTGAAACTAAAACATTATCTTGATACATTATATTTTTCTTTATTTTAAAAATTTCAGTCAAAGGTCCGGCTTACATAATATTTTCAAATCGACACGAATTAAGAAGCGTCGATTTGCAGACTATGTCAGTGAAAGCTTTAATATCGAGCTTGAAAAACACCATTGCTTTAGATTTCTATCATCAACAAGAGAGCGATATGATCTTTTGGACTGATGTTGTGGATGATAAAATATATCGAGGAACCCTTGTAGGAGGATGTAAGAATCACTTAATTTTCTTTTACTGAAGAAAATGCAAGTTTTAATTACAAACGACTTTGAAATTTTAGCTTTGACCAACATTGAAGTTGTAGTACAAACCGGTTTAGCAACGGCAGAAGGTTTAGCAGTGGATTGGATTGGAGAAAATTTGTATTGGGTTGAAAGTAATTTAGACCAAATCGAAGTAGCTAAATTGAACGGTAGTTTTCGCCGCACTTTAATTGCTGGTGATATGGAAAGTCCAAGGGCGATTGCACTTGATCCGAGATTCGGATTGCTTTTTTGGACCGATTGGGATTCTGACATGCCACGGATTGAAGCGTGTTCTATGAGTGGAGATGGCCGACGCACTATTTTTAAGGTTAACAACGTCACAGATGGAGCATGGCCTAATGGTTTAACCTTGGATTATTTCGCTAAACGAATTTATTGGATTGATGCTAAGTAAGTCATTTTATTTTGAATTAATTTTCTTATTTTTGTTAATATATTTTGTACATGATCTTTTATAGGTCTGATTCTATTCATTCAGCTACATATGAAGGGGAAGATCATAGGGAAATTCTTCGTGGTCACGAATTGCTCTCTCATCCATTTGCAATTGCATTGTTTGGAAACTTCGTATACTGGACAGATTGGAGAAGTAACTCCGTTATTCGAGCTAATAAATGGAATGGCACTAACATTCGTGTCATGCAACGAACAATAACTCAACCATTTGACATTCAAATTCTTCACCCATCACGTCAACCAAAATGTAATGCTTTTTATTTTGTTACCAATTAATATAATATATTTTTTTCTAACTGTTAATTAATTCACAGTGGAAGGCAAAAGTCCTTGTGGAGAAAATAATGGAGGATGTTCTCATCTATGTCTTCTCTCTTTCAATGGAACTTATAAATGTCATTGCCCTCACGTTATGAAATTATCCTCAGACCAGAAATCATGCATGAGTAAGAATGTTACCATTTAAAACTAAGTATAAAATAGTGATTGAATTAACTTTAACGTATTTAATTTCAGGTAATGAAAAAGTATTACTATTTTCTCGACCAAATGAAATTCGTGGAGTTGATTTAGATATGCCATATTATCACATCATTCCACCATTTAGTTTGCCTCAAGTTGCAAGTGCAACCGAATTAGATTTCAGTGCAAAAAAGAAAATGATTTATTGGGTTGATAATCATTTGAATGAGGTGAAACGAGCATCTCTTACTGGAGTCCCCATTCAGACAATTATCGACACAGGTAGAAACAAGACATATAAATCAAATAATTAGATCACTAATTAAATTTTTTTTCTAATTTTAGCATTGCAACAACCATCTGGTATTGCTATCGATTGGATTTCTGACAACATGTTTCTGGCAGCGAGTGGTGATCTTAATCAAATTGTCGTTTGTAATTTAGAAGGAGAATATATTCACAGAGTAATAGATACCGAATTGTATTCACCAAAATCAGTTGCAGTTCATCCAATGCAAGGGTAAGTTTAGACTTTTTACGCTTATTACTGTAACTTAATTTTTTTTTTAATTATAGATTGTTATTTTGGTCTGATCACGGTACCCACCAGCATAAAATAGAGATGTCAGCAATGGATGGCAGTGGTCGTACTCTAGTATCTTCACAGAGGTCGAATCCTGATTTAGATTCTCCTCAAAGTAATTTAAAAATTTGAAACTGTTCGGTTGAGAAATTATTTAAGTTTACACTCGTTTTTTTAGGTTTAACGATGGATGTAACCACAGATGTTCTTTATTGGGTGAACATAGGCACTGGAAAAATACAGTATTACACTTTGAAAACCAAAGAAACAGAAACTTTAAGTGTTGAAGCACATGCAAATCAATTATATGCATTAACTGTGTATGGAGATCGCTTATTTTTTGCTAATCATGGTGACAAAACGATTCATGTCGTGAACAAATTTACTGGAGGCAACCACTCTATAGTGCGAAACAATACTCCTGATGTATTGGCAATACGAATCTACGATACTGAATTGCAAAATGGTGAAGAAAATCATTATAAATCTTAAATTCATTTTTAAAACTAAATTTTCCAATTTTATAGGTTCAAATGCATGCTCAATTGACAATGGTGGTTGTTCGCATTTGTGTTTACCAGTATCTAGCGAAAACAGAGTATGCGCTTGTGCTTTAGGATATCACACATATGAAGACGATCCCACTAAATGCACTGGTCAGTAAAATAAGTGATTTGTATTTATGTTAGGAAATATTAATTTGAAATACAAATAGGTGAATCGGCTTTTATTTTCTATTCAATCAACTGGGAAATACACGGTATGCCGTTAACGGAAGATGATAACCTAACTGAAGTACTGGCACCAATTTCTAGGGTATCCATGGCAACGGTCATTGATTTTGTGTTCGGTTCGTTTGAGAAAAGTTAATTACTCAAATTAAATTAATTAAAAAATATACCTTGTTTATTTTACAGAACAAGATTATATTTACTGGGTGGATAATGAAGATGGCAGCATCTCCAGGATCAAAAGGGATGGTACAGATCGTCAAGTTGTAATTAGTGGTTTGGAATCGGTTGAAGGAATTGCTGTGGACTGGATAGCTGGTAATTTAACGAAATAAACAAACTTTAACTTGACATTTATGTTTTATTAATATTAATTTCTAGATAATATCTATTGGACTGAACCTATGTATGACGTCATAGAAGTTGCTAAACTAAATGGATCTGATCGTTATGTCGTTATCTCTGGCGATATGGACAAGCCTTCAGCAATTACCGTTCATCCAGAACACGGGTTTGCTTTATAAAATGTATTTTTGTATGATGTCTGTTTATTAACTGTAATTATTTTAGATATCTTTTCTGGAGTGATTGGGGTACACCACCTAAAATTGAACGTGCAGCTCTTGATGGATCTGACCGAGTTGTCATCGTAAATACATCAGTTGTTTATGTGACTGATTTGACAATCGATTTCGAAGACAGCAAATTGTACTGGTGTGATCAACGATTGGATGTGATAAAGCGAAGTAATTTTGATGGAGAAATGGTCGAAGTTGTCGTATCACACGACTTAGAAACGCCAGTTGCCTTAGTTATACTACAGAATTCTCTATTTTGGGTTGACAGGTAGAAAAAAAAGAAGTGTAGTTTGTGTATAGTTAAGTTATATCACAAATTTTGTTTCTTTTACAGCATTAATGATGGAGGTTCTATCAAGCGTGCAGATAAA
Organism: Geophilus carpophagus; assembly: GCA_034687075.1. Lineage (NCBI taxonomy): Eukaryota > Metazoa > Arthropoda > Chilopoda > Geophilomorpha > Geophilidae > Geophilus > Geophilus carpophagus. The sequence continues at coordinate 13,366 of JAQFZN010000073.1, read as the reverse complement.
AATAATCCCAAAGAGTTTATCACATTAAGAAGAGGACTGGGAGATTCAGTTCGTGATATTCAAATATTTCATAAGGGTCGCCAAGGAGGATCGAATGTATGTTCGGATCGTGAGAAATGTAAAGAACTCTGTTTATATAAGGGCGACGACAAATATAGTTGTGCATGTGCTCATGGAAAGGTTGCAGCTGATGGACGTACCTGTGAAAGTGAGTATTGCATTGATTATTGTTTTTTTTGGCAATTTAAAATTAATGAATTTATTTTATTTTAGATTATGATGCTTTTATTATGTATTCACGTGTACTTCAGATCGATAGTATCCACATGCTCAAAGAAAATAATCTAAATGCGCCTTACGAAAGTATTAAAAATCAAACTTTTATGCGCAATGTGATCGGTTTAGCATTTAATTATGCCACCAAACAAATTTTCTATTCTGATATACAAAAAGGAAGTATTAACAGCGTCTTTTTTAATGGCACTAATCACACCGTTTTAGTAGAAAGTATATATTCTTGTTTTAGTTTAAATTCCAGTTGATTAATTGCTTTAATTTTCTGTAGAACAAGGTTCTGTTGAAGGTTTGGCGTTTGAAAAAGTTCATAATGAATTATACTGGACGTGCAACAGCGACGCATCAATCAGTCGAATTGGGCTTCATGCGGAGAAACCTCGTGTTGAGAAAATTATTAAATTGGGTTCTGATGACAAACCGAGAGGAATTGCTATCGATAGTTGTGCTTCGTAAGTATTTATTCAATTTAAAAATCTGCATTCATTAATAAAATATTTATTTAATTTAGGCGATTATATTGGACCAATTGGAACAGTCGACAACCTAGCATACAGAGATCCTATTTGAGTGGATACGATTTACACTCAATCATCACGACTGACATTAGAATGCCAAATGCATTAGCTATCGATCATCGTATGCAAAAATTATATTGGTCTGATGCACGATTAGATAAGATTGAACGGTGTAATTTGGATGGAAAAAATAGAATTGTATGTACCACATATTATTTAACTTGCTGTAATTTAATTTTTAATTTCAACTTTTAGATGATACTTACCACACAACCTCAGCATCCATTTGATGTTGCAATTTATGGTGATTATATTTTCTGGACTGACTGGGTATTGCACGCAGTTGTACGTGCAAACAAGCATACTGGTGAAGACCTAGTATTCTTAAGAAAAAATGTACCGAGGCCGATGGGAATAATCGCTGTTGCAAATGATAGTGACGAGTGTAAGTTTTGAAGTTTTACTTTTAAATATTGGTTTATTTTATGTAAATTATTTTGTTTTACTAGGTTCTTTGAATCCTTGTCACATCTTAAATGGCGGTTGTGAGGGTGTGTGTCAAGTGAATGATTTCGGAGGTGTCAAATGTTCGTGTTTACCTGGAAGTGTTTTGTTGGACGACAAGAGGTGCTCAGTGAAAAAAACCAACTGTTCTATCTCAGAATTTGAATGCAGCAGTGGTGGTTGCATTCCTTATCAATTCACCTGCGACAATATGGCCGAATGCCCAGACAGCAGCGATGAGGAGCTAAATTTTTGCGGTATTTTAATAGCTTTTTGATTATTGTACGTAATAATTTCATTTCTTTTTAAATATAAATAGCTACGCGGTCATGTCGAGAGGGTTATTATCATTGCACAAACAATCGCTGTATTTTGAAAGAAAAAGTTTGCAATGAAGAAAATGATTGTGGCGATTTCAGCGATGAGTACAATTGCACTTGTTCTGACAGTCAGTTTAGGTGTCGAATTGGTACCTGCATTAACAAGGCACATCGCTGCGATTTTGATCCCGACTGCCCCGATGTTAGTGATGAAATGGATTGCCGTAAGAGTTTATCAACAGCTTTTTTTTAAAAAGTGAAGCTTAATTAAATTTTTATTTTATTAGCTCCTCGTAATTGTTCCGAAATGATCATCGACGATATTGTCACGAATAGCATGATTAATTGTAACCACACAACTGCTTGCATTCATCCTCAGTGGATTTGCGATGGACAAAACGACTGCTGGGATCGATCTGATGAACACGATTGTCCTACATGTGAATATTTAATTTTATAAAATTATTACGGTAAATTTTATTTTTATTTTAATCTTTAAAAGCTGGATCAACAACATGTCCTGCAAATGCTTTTCAATGCCGTAACGGGCGTTGCATTCCTGTAAATTGGAGATGTGATCGTGATGATGATTGTAATGATGGAGAAAATAGTGGATTAAGTTCTGACGAACAGAATTGCAGTACATATATTTTATTACACATTAAAAAAAGTTTAAGTAATTTAAAATTAAAATTGATTTATAAAGGATACACATGCAGACCAGATCAATTTCGATGTAATTCTTCGAACTGCATTCCTGCTACTTGGAGATGCGATGGCACCAGTGATTGCCCTGATGGATCTGATGAAACTCCAGAATGCAGTAAATTATTTTTACATTAAATTATTTGATACGAACTGTGTTAATTAAGAGAATTAATTGTTATTTTAGAAAGTCATCTTTGTTCCAATCAAGAATTCCGATGTGTGGACTCTGGACAATGTATTCCTACTTCTTGGGTATGTGATGGTGACAACGATTGCGGTGACGCAAACGCTTCTGACGAGCATCCAGAACAAGGCTGTGGTAATTACTTACTTATATATTTTTTTTTTTATACTAAGTATCTAATTTTTTTTTTTAACGTTTACAATAAATTTGATTTTTTTTTAGTGGAAAAGCCGTGTGATGAAGATGAATTTCAGTGTCTAAATTTTCGTTGTATTTTGAAAACATTTTATTGCGATCATGATAATGATTGTGGTGACAAATCAGACGAACCTGACACCTGTGGTAATTTAATTGATGTTATTATTACTATTGTTTTTTTATTAATGGTAATTTTATTTATTAAGTTTATGAGCCATGTCATAGTAATCAATTTGAGTGTAAGAGCAAAAAATGTATACCTAAAAGAGCAGTTTGTAACAAAATTAACGACTGTGGTGATCGGTCTGACGAAGACGAAGCTCTCTGTGGTAATAAATTACGAGTTGATATACTTTTATTAAAGATTATTAAATATAATTTTTTTTTCAGCTCAAAACGTGACGTCAGCTAGATGTCGAAAGACAGAATATGAATGCTTAAATGGCGTATGCATTGAAGAAGATTTAATGTGTAATGGCGAAAACGATTGCGGAGATTATTCCGATGAAGAGGGTTGCAGTTGAGTAAAATTATATTACTTTATTTTTTTTACTTGACTTGTAGGTTAACCAATTTGAATCAATTTATTACAGATATCAACGAATGTTTATCGTCATCACTTTGTGCCCAGCGATGTGTCGATAAAAAGATTGGTTACGAATGTAAATGTGTGGACGGTTTTCGGCCTAAAAAAGAAAATAAAGCACTTTGTGAAGGTAGATAATCATTGTTAAAATTTATATTTTTGTTAACTTTATTTTTATTTTCAGATATTGATGAATGCAAAGAGCAGCATCCGTGTAGTCAGAATTGCAGAAATACGTACGGATCCTATGCGTGTTCTTGTAAAGAAGGATATTTTTCAGTTGACAATAGCAAAACATGCAAAGCTGATAGCCGTAATAAACAGAGAACCTTATTTTACATTAGTTTTCAAACTATTCTAATTTAATTTTTGTTTTGAGTAGCTGTTCAGCCAACTCTAATCTTTTCAAATCGTTATTACATTCGACAAGTGGATTTTACTGGTCAAAACACTATTCTCTTAGCACAGAATTTAACCAATGCTGTTGCATTAGATTATGATTGGACCGAACAATGCTTTTATTGGTCTGACGTTACAGCCTCAGGTTCCAGTCTGAAGCAAATGTGTAATGGCACTGATGGAATTAAAGTGAGTACTTTTATAAATGAAAATTATCTTTTAATTACAATTTTTTATTGAAAACTATTACATTTTATGAATTTAGGTGATTCATTCAGCAACTGTTCAGAATATTGATGGTTTAGCTGTTGACTGGATTGGGCGTAACCTTTATTGGTGTGACAAAGGAACCGATACCATTGAAGTGTCTCAGTTAGATGGGAAGTTTAGAAAAGTTTTAATTAATGAAGGTTTACAAGAACCTCGAGCTTTGGTTTTGGATCCATTTGAAGGGTAAAAAATATCTTTATTAAACTACTAATGAATTTAATTAGTATTTAATTGATTTAATCTAGGTACATGTATTGGACTGATTGGGGTGATCGCCCATTTATCGGTAAAGCTGGAATGGATGGAAGTAATCCCACGATTCTTATAAACGATTCACTGGGTTGGCCAAACGCTTTAACTATTTCGTATGAAACTAAAGAAATATTTTGGGCTGACGCTCGTGAAGATTATATTGCAGTTTCAAATCTAGACGGAACCGACAAGAGAATTATACCAACCAGAGGTAAGAATTCACTTATTTTAAAAATGATCTTTAAAAATATTTACAGATTTTTATTTTGTGTTTAACAGGACCTCAGAATTCGTTGCATCACATCTTCGCTTTAACTGTGTTTGAAGATTACATATTTTGGACTGATTGGGAAACGAAAACTGTAGAAAGGTGTCATAAATATACTGGTAGTGATCGCAAAACGGTAGTGAAAACCATCCATAGACCGATGGATATACAAGTTTATCATCCTTATCGACAGCAGCCCCGTAAGTTAAATAAATAATAAATTCCTTCTCAACATTAAATTTAAATGATTTTTTTTTAGTTGAAGGCCCTAATCCATGTGAAAATAATGGTGGCTGTCATACCTTGTGTTTACTTAAACCTGGAGGTGGAAGAAAATGTACATGCCCTGAAAATTACATTCTTTCACCTGATGGAATTTCGTGTACTAACAATTGTACCAGTTCACAATTCGTGTGCAAGTCAACCCATAAATGCATTCCATTTTGGTGGCGGTGCGACACACAAGATGATTGTGGTGATGCATCAGATGAACCTCCTGATTGTCCACCTTTCAGTTGCACTCCAGGTATTAAATTGATTAATATCTCGTTTACAAATATTAACTTTTAATAAACGTTTTAGGACAATTTCAATGCGATAACAAGCACTGTATTCATCCGAGTCAGTTGTGTGATGGAACTTCTCAGTGTTTAGATGGTTCAGATGAGAGAAAATGCGGTAAAAGATATAATTAATTAATTAATTAATTACCTAATTATGAATCAACAATTTATTTCATTTTATTTTAGAGGAATACACTTGTTTATCTAGTCAATTTAAGTGTCCTGGAAATGGCACTGTTCATCCACATTGTATTTCAGCAACAGCCCAATGCGATGGCCATGCAAATTGCCCTAATAAAGAGGATGAACAAAATTGCCGTAACTTTTTACCGCATTATTTTTGCTTTATTATATTATACAGTAATTAGATTTTTCAATTTTAGCGCCACAAACTTGTCCGTCTCCAAATCAATTCACATGTGACAATGGTAAATGCATTCCTAATGTCTGGGTTTGTGACGGCGATGATGATTGTGGTGACAAGTCTGATGAACCAAGCAACTGCAGTAAGATCTGAATGCGTTTTTGTGTTTCGAATATTATCTAATAATTTTTTTTTAACCATAACTTTTAGCTGACAGGCAATGTCCGTCAAACCATTTCCGGTGCAAATCAGGACGTTGCATTCCAATGTCGTGGAAATGTGACGGTGATCAAGATTGCAGTCAAGGCGAAGACGAACCTATTACCTGCAGTGATCAAGAGTTTCATTCTTGTGATCCCACTTACTTCAAGTGCAGTAACAATCGTTGCATTCCTGGTCGATGGCGTTGTGATTATGATAATGATTGCGGTGACAATTCTGATGAAGAAGGCTGTCTACGTAAGGCATTTTTAGATATTCAAGAACTATTATTTTAAAAAAAATTATTCTATTTGTTTTTCTAGCTGGATATCGAAACTGCTCTGAAAGTGAATTCCGTTGCAAAAATGGTCGTTGCATCAGAGGTAGTTGGAGATGCAATGGAGAATATAACTGCGAAGATCAGAGCGACGAAGCAAATTGTAATGTCACATGCCATTCAAACGAGTTTCAGTGTACTACACCGAGATTCTGCATTTTTGCTGAGTGGCATTGCGATGGAGATACGGATTGTGCGGATGGGTCTGATGAAAAAGATTGCGGTATTTAATTTGATGCATTGAATTTTTGAATGTTGATGTAATGTTGTGTTAATTAATAGATCGTACGTGCAAACCTGGGGAATTTAATTGTAAGAACGGAGAATGTATTTCACTCTTGTGGCAGTGTGATGGCATGTCAGATTGTTCGGACGAATCGGACGAAGATCCAAAGGACTGTGGTATGATTGATTTTTTTCCTTGTGTATAATTACTTTTTATAAATTAAATTATTTTGATTTTTCAGGCGCATTAGCTTGCAAACCAGGTCGTTTTAGATGTGTGAATCAAACTTGTATTTCATTTGCAAAAATATGCAATGGAATTGATGATTGCGGAGATGGATCAGATGAAAATCCTGATATTTGTTAGTTAACTTTAATAGTTTTGATCTTGTTACGTGTAATAATTTTTTTTCATTTCTCTTGATAAACAGGCAATCATCCCCACTGCAACGCATCTCATTTTCAATGTGCAAGCGGTCATTGTATTTCAAAAACACTCGTGTGTGATCACTTCGATGACTGTGGTGATAATTCTGATGAGAGAAATTGTGGTATATAACTCTTACTTAATTATTTAAAAAAAATAGAAAAGGAATTGGTATTTTCTGTACAGTTAAACCTTTTTTTTCTATTAATAGAAGACAGTCCTTGTAAATTCGGAGTTTGCTCTCAAGTTTGCACGAGTAAAAAAGCTGGAAACTTTAGCTGCTCTTGCGCTGATGGCTATGTAATGAGTAGAGGAAAAACTAAAACATGCGAAGCCAAAGGCAACCCTGCATACCTTATAATTTCATCGGAAAATGAACTTAGACGAATTAATCCATACAAACCGTCTCAAATGATGACAGAAGAAAGTGGACGTGATGAAAGCTCCATTTTACACAATAGCATGCAAACAAGCAAAATTGATGCATTGGATATTTATTTTAGCGATGGCTCTGTCACAGTAAGATATCTTAATAAAATAAAAAGTGGTTAACGTACAACTTACTTTTTACTTGTAGGTATTTTGGACTAACCAACACTCTAAGGCCATTTTAAGTCATATAGTACCAAATATAACCTTGCATAATGCCGCTAGTCGCTTACGACGAGTACGTAGGCAATCTTTTCATGAAGTAGTTACAAATCTAATAGAACCCCGAAGCATTGCTGTTGATTGGATTGGCAAGCACATTTATTGGGTGGACTCGGGTGATGACAGTATTGGAATAGCAAATTTGGATGGAACACAGAGAAAAACACTCATTTCAGATTTATTAGACAAACCGCATGATATTGTCGTTGCTCCTGAATCAAAGTATTAAATTATCTTCTTTAAATTTTAAGTGATATGATATTACAATTTGTTTTATTTTTAGTCTTATGTTTTGGACTGATTGGGGTTTGAATGCTAAAATTGAAGCTGCACGTCTTGATGGATCCCAAAGGCGTATTTTAATAGATAAAGATGTTCAATGGCCTACTGGAATTACCATCGATTATCCTGCGAAAAGGTTATATTGGACTGATCCTAAAGCAGCTACTATAGAAACTACAAGACTTGACGGAAAAGATAGATATTTAGTTAAAAAATTTGGTCAAGGAGAGGATAAACCGTTTCGAATTGAATGCTTCGAAGATAGTCTTTTTATTACGACTTACCATAATCGTCTCGTGTTTAAGATGAATAAATTTGGAAAGGGAAATCTGACCTATATTTCTTATGGGCCAGGTTCTGCGAGTGATTTAGTCATAGTGCAAGATTACAAGCACAATACATTTAGTGAGTTAAATATTTTTACAACGTAATTGCTGAAGTGTTTAATAAATTTTTGTTTTGTAAATTTTCAGTTTCTAACTCATGTGCCAATTCAACTTGCGTAGAAAATGCATTTTGTGTAGCAGGATCTTGTTTGTGCCCTGACGGATTCAAAGAAACGAGAGATGGTGTGAAGTTGAAAAAATGTGAAAATCTAACTTCAACAAAAGGACAACGTAAGTTTTGTTAAAATAAACAAATTAGGAATGAATTAAAAAAAAAAATACTTTTGGTAAATATTTAGCTATGTGCAACTTAATTTGCTTGAATGGAGGCACCTGTACATCCGTTCAGGATGGTCCTAGATGCAGGTAACTGTTAATGCGAGTAAATTACTTCAATCTAAATTATAACTAACATTATTTTTTTTTCATTTTTGTAGATGCAAGGCAGAGTACGAAGGTGATCATTGCGAGAAATATCGTTGTTCTCAACACTGTAAAAACAAAGGATTGTGCTACATTGATTTAATACCTGCAGAAATGCCAGGACAAAAGCCACCCTTGCGTTGCGCGTAAGTAATATCTTGTCAGAGTTACATAATTAATATTTAATTATATTTAACTTTTGAAGATGTCCTCCCGAATGGACAGGACCTCGGTGCGAAACACAAACAAACGTGTGTAGAGATTACTGCCGAAACAACGGCGCGTGTTCAATTTCTGGCAGCGGTGAACCGGTCTGTCAGTGCCCTCAAAATTTTACTGGCTTACGATGCGAGCGTTGCGAAGCTGTCAATTGCCACAACAATGGCGTTTGTCGTTTAAGCAAAGGCAATTATATTTGCCAATGTAACCCAGGTTACTTTGGGGTTTATTGCGAGTCAAATTTGTGCGAAGAGCATTGTGTACACGGCACATGTAAAATAGACGAAAAAGCTGGCATTCCTTCGTGTATATGTATGCCAGGCAAGTCCGGTAAGAAGTGCAACGATGACAAATGCACCGATTTGTGTAGAAATGGAGGTTAGTTTAATCTGAATGGAAATTTTAAGGAATGATAATTTGATGGAAATATTTTTTTATAGGAACATGTCAAAACTTAGGTAACAAACAAGTGTGTCTTTGTCCACCTGGATATACAGGACGTCGTTGCGATCACTCGACATGCGGATGCAAGAACGGGGGACGTTGTTCTGATGCAATTAGAGATGGAGATGATGGGTCAATAATGTGTACTTGCATGCCCGGGTTCAGTGGGAGATTGTGTGAAGATCTCATCGCTCGGGGTTGTAGTTTTAATTTCTGCCAAAATGGTGGTTCGTGCGTAACGACGACAGAAGGCAAACCAGCTTGCCAGTGAGTAGTTTCCATTTTGATCTATTCATAGCAATTGCTGATTTTCACACAATTTATATTTTAGTTGTCCAACTGGTTACATGGGAACGAGTTGCGACGTACAATTGTCAGATAGTCATCCTTGTCGCAAATACTGCTACGAAGGAATTTGTCACGTAAATGACGATGATGAGTCGGCATATTGTACATGCATAAATGGATACAAAGGATTACGGTGCGACATTCATGACAAATGTCGACACTTTTGTTTTAATGGAGGAACATGTACTGAGAATTTAGATTCATCACTTAAACCATCGTGTTTGTGAGTATTTTTATTTATTATTAAAGCAACATAAGTATGAATTATTAATATTTAAATCTATTTTAGGTGTCCTGAAGGAGTAGTAGGCTTACGCTGCGAAACTATTTTATCTAAACCAAGATTAGGAACTTTACAGACGAAGAATAACACGGGAGTCATAATTACGGTGATAGTTGTTAGTCTAGTCATCATTGTCACCGTTGCTGTGTTGGTAGCCATCTTCATCCATCGCAAGCGCAGAAGGTAATTGATTAAGTAATAAATTTGAATTTTATAACAAATGTTATGGTTTCAATTGAACAGAGGCAAAGCCTTTATGCACGTGCGAATGCAAGACAGTTCGAATGTTGAAATAAATAATCCCATGTATTTGCGAGAGGACTTTGATGATGACAATACTGAGGCATTAGACGCTTCCTTCTGTTTAGATCCAGATAAAGTAAATATATTACTGTAATTGTGTTTTAATTTTTAATTTTTGAAATTTATATTTTTTATTAAATTTTCTAGACAACTAATTTTTCAAATCCTGTTTATGACTCAATGTACAATGATTCAGCTGCTGGAATTACGTCAACAAACGAAGAAAAGAAAGGATTACTACACGGCGATACAGTTAAAGTGGAATATTTTGATGGAAACTCGAAGGAATCAAATCGTGAGCGTACATCTTTTGCGTGAACATAAATTAAAACTGTTCATTGAATTAGTTTGACCAAGTCGAGTACTGTGGTCGGACAAGTGTCAACGTAATACCAGATTTACCATTTTTTGGAGAATTAATTTTCCTTTATTCTTCAACCGTTTCTCTCGTTAACATTTTATTAGATCAAGGTACAAATCTGGAGTCTTTTATTTTGTTTTTATGATTTTTTATTTTTAAAAGAAGCAAATATTTTCCCAGTGCGTTTTTCTTTGTGTGCTTGGAATACAAGTTGTGATATGCTGCTCCCTTCCATTAACGAAATTTGTCAACTAACGTGAGACAATCGTTAGTTAATGATTAGTGGGTTTTTTTAAAGAGATTTTTGAAACCAATTGTGTGATGAGTAAGGTAAAAAGCTATTTTCTAAGGTGATAAAAGTTGTGAAGAAAAAGAATTGTGTCTCAAATTCAGTTTTATAAGATATTTCTTTTTTTTTGATTATTATTATTTTTCCATTTTAAAATAAGTTTTCAGTGACAGCTAAGACAGTCAAATCTGCAGTACTCTTCCTAATTGCCATACATAAACAATATTGATTTGTGATGTGTCATGTTGGTTTGTACAAATTTTCTTCATTAAATGCTCAATCATTAACAAGAAGTGTATTTATGAATTAGCTCTTCTTTTCATTCCCAAGATAATGTACAGGTTTATTATGTATATTTTTTTTTCTTATGTTGCTTAACTTTGTACATACCGTAATGAGTTTTCCTGTAAAATGTTTTGACACAAATCTATCAAACATGCTAAATCAATTTGTTCAAACAGTTATACTCATCAGATAACCAAATTGTGAATCACATAATTGACATTTACTCTTTGTAAATCTGAAAATAAAATTGGTTTTTCTAACGGCCAATTTGTACAATTTTAAGGTAAAGAAGACAGGAAGGCAATTTCGATATCAAGAATTTAATATCGATATCAAATTTTAATTTTGATTTCACATTTTAATTTCGATATCAAATTTTAATTTCGATATCAAATTTTAATTTCGATATCAAATTTTAATTTCGATATCAGAAGTGGCGTAGCTAGGGGGCGGTTGACCGACTGTACATTCGGTCGACGTGCCGATGGTCGATCTACGTTCGATCGAATGGTACGTTTGAGCGATGTACACCAAGAAGCTGTTCTATTTTGAATTAAATAATTGAATTAAAAACAATTGGTAATCGAAACGAATTGAAATAAAAACAAATATAAATCGAATATTATTGTAGAAATAATCTTCTACAAACGATTAATGTTTACTTGTTAGTTTTTTATGTTTCTTACTTTTTACTTGACAGATTTTATGAAAAAATGTTTTACAGAAGCAGTGTTAAAATGGAAGAAAATATTCAACAAAACTCACCTATGGAAAAAATAATGTAATAAATTTTAGAAGGTATAATTCAAATATAAATTTACTGGAGTTTAAGGCATAAATCATTCAATCATTAAAAACCAAGATTAAGTTAGATCTATTTATTTCTATTTATACTTGTTTATACAAATAATAACTGCACAATTACGAGTTGTTTTCTATTTATCATTTTTAATACTAAGAATTCCTCGCAATAACCAGTTATTTTCTGTAAAATTGATAAACAGAAAAATAATTTCATCGAGTTTTGCAGCAAAGCTCGGGGGCAGCAGAAACAAAGCAATAAAACAACATCTGTCGAATCCAACTAGTAATTTGATTAGAATTAAAACGATTTTCATAACGTCGACCTTCACTGTGTCGCGATGCAGTAGGTCGAACTTCACATCGCGATCATAACGTAGCCAATCAAAACGTCAACCTACGTCTCGTCGACGTTTTGATGCAACATGTACAAATTTTTGTTTTTGCTTTTTATTTAACATGATTGATGATTGAAAAATAGCATTTGTTGTTGAACAAATTTGTGTATGTGCACTAGTGTGTGCACGTTAACATAGGATATCATATGTCGATTTGTCAGTTCATCATAGAATGCTTAGGATTAATGAACACATAAATTATAACGGATTTGATCCTCTCAGTTTTTTCAAAGTTTACTGAACAAACATTTTCGAATGAAGTTTGGAAAAAAATAATAACAAAATCATATTTTTTTAATTTTTTAAAAATAATAAACTCTTTCTAAATAAAAGAATTATCTCTTGAATGGTGATTGGGTTGAATTTTTTTTGTTGGCCCGGTAATGACTTAGCTAAGTATACATGAATTAATGATTTAAACGTATTATTAGAAGAGAAAGCTATTTTTTCTTTGACTCAAACTACTCAAATTATGGTAGTATTTTGACCTTTTTGAAAAAAATTAACAACAAAATAATTGTTTATTTTGCTATTGATTATCATACAGAAGAAGAAAAAAAATGAACTATGTATGATGAGATTGTTAAAATAGTGTATGCGAAAACAAATCTTACGAAAATTTTAACTACTTAAAAAAAGTGAGCATTAACAAGGTCGAAATCACAATGTCGATCGACATTGTGATTTCGACCTAACAACAGCTACGTAACAACAGTTGACCTAATGAGGTCGACTTAACGAAGTCTACCTATTGCGTCGCGACGTAATGGTTAGGTTAGATTAGGTCGACGTTATGAAAATTGACCTAGTGATCGGCCACCGCCCAATCGTTGGTTGGTCAGATGAACCGAGTCCAAATTTTTTCTCCACAGGACTTATTTGTAGGTCTGATCATCTTTTTCTGAGGCAATTTTAACTTTCTGCTCTGGGTAGAACTAACCTCGACGAGCCGATGAAGGTTTGATTAGCGGTATAATTTTTTATTTTTTTATTTTTAATAATTAATTTAATGTTTTTGCAGATTACTTAGGCGTTTTGTAAAGAATTTATTAATCTTCTTCTACGAGATATGGCTTCCACTGGAGATTTACAAGTTACCGAAGTTCTAGTTAAATTATTCCAAAAGGTTAGTTACGATTAGAAATTATTTGTATTTTATTTTTCAAGTAATATAAAATGAGAAAATGTTTTATTTCACGTAGAGCTCTAAAGCCATGTCTGTTTCGCAAGCATTTCATCGCTACTCTTTAAATTATATCAACGCACTCAATTATT